>CAEFZX010006521.1:0-112616 GCA_903066825.1 Alfaro cultratus | reverse complement strand
CACTCAAAATGAAGCAGTCACGTGACCCATGCAATGCGAGGCTTCGTTTGTTGCCAGTCACGTGGTTTTCAGCAAGACGACACAAGCCTCGAAGCGAGGCTTCATCGGACACGCCCCCTTATTACTCGGTACAAGCCTCGAATCCTGGATTCAGATAGCCCATCACTAGCATGCAGCCGCGCTCTTCAGAGCTCTGCTAATGAGCTAATATTGTAGCCAGGTGTGCTAAGCAGAGAGACACCGCTAATGGAAAGGGATAAACAATGTTGAGTGTAAAAGAAACAAACCAAGTAATTTACTAGAAATTCACCTTGTAACAGAGAAACATTCAAATTTATCTAATGGTTCAGCAGAGTTATCTTAAAAAAAAACAAAGCATGTAAACTGCAACATAATGCTACAACAAAAACACCCGGGATAGTAAGTGAAGCAAAGTTACAACCTCAATTTGTAAGCTAACTATAGAAATATGACATACATTAGAAATGTGTTTAAGGAACAAGTGGTAAAGAAATACAATCTTAGCCACTTTGTCACAGACTGTTACCAAAATGTGAAAAAAGTGGCTATTTCACTTTTTGTATGTGAAAAAAAAAGCTTTAAGGGACATTTTGTAAACCAAAAATACATCAGACATTCATGTAAGAAAAAGGTTCTGTAAACAAGATGGAAAATGGGTAATTATGAATAAAATTAAATGTATCGCTCTCTTTTCCTTTTCCTTTTCCCCACAGAAACCTGTCGAAGAATCCGCTAACCACCCTGTCATGGCAGCTCTTCCAGCACCTCCAACTCTCCGAGCTGTAAGTCTCCTCGTCTGTCTTACTGGCTTTTGTTTGAATTTTATTACAGCACTTTATCATTGTCCTCAGTGCACTATCAGCCTCAATACAAATTGTCTCGGCTGCACACCATTATAATTCCTGCCTTTGTTGTACAAAACCTCCAATTTGTCTGAGCACACGAGAAAGACCAAACCTTATAGGCATCGCTGTGATCCTATAAGTCATTAGTGGGTGTAATAAATGTGCTTAAAAGAAAAACGCGATAGATGAGAAGGAGGAGGGCGTCTGACCCCATTTTCTTGTTTGTTATGAATATTTTAGGGATCATTGTGTTTATGAAATGAGTTTGCTCTGACAGCCCCGAGGGAGAAAACATTGCGATAGTGACCCGTTTGTAATTTAAACATCATTACGCCTGCCGATGCTGTCCATCATTTGAACCTCATCTGGGCTCCGAACGCTGGTGCTGCATGTATGGGCCCTGCGGTACGTGGAAGTGATATGAGACTATTTCAA
The DNA here is from genome assembly GCA_903066825.1 of Alfaro cultratus. Lineage (NCBI taxonomy): Eukaryota > Metazoa > Chordata > Actinopteri > Cyprinodontiformes > Poeciliidae > Alfaro > Alfaro cultratus. The sequence continues at coordinate 111,315 of CAEFZX010006521.1, read as the reverse complement.
GAAGACCTCCTTATAGTGCTATTTTCAGAGGTAGAAGCAGGGCAGATCCACTGAGAGCATTGGCACAATGCTTATCTCGAATACTCCTGTAGCTACAAGCAGCGGAAGAGTTAAGGAGCCCCGCTCAGATGAATGCCATGGTTACACATTTTGTCATTAAGCTTTTAACTTATATCTGGGTTCTCAACCCATATTGAAGAATCTTCTTATTCATTCTGGGTACAAAGGAGCTTACACCAAACCCCACACCAGAGCGGCACAAGTGTTGCCTCTCTATGGGCTGTGATCAGAGGCAGATGGGCCGCTGTCTTCCTCTCAGTGCCTGTTAGTGGGCTGTAAATTTATTTATTTTCTCTCTCTCTCTCTCTCTCTCTCTGGAACAGAGAAAATTCTGCTTTTATGTTTTCTTCCCAGCCAATAAGCTCCACCTTAGTTGTTGTTTTGCTATTTGGCTTCCCTCTTTAGGCCTGTGGTGTTTGCTGAACCATGAGTCCATCTTTTAAATCATGCATGCTTTAAGTGGAAGAAGCATTCGGAGCATGTTGCTTTCTAATCTTCACTCAAAGGTCAGGTATTTAGGGGGTTTGAATTCTTTATTTTTTATGTATTTTTATTTCCTTTGTTAAAAACGCCAAAATATAATTTTACTTCCATTACAACATGGTGCATCTGCCTTTTGTTTCAATAGTTTTGGGAGGAAGTGATTTCATGCTTTGCAGATGACATTGTGGTGAGCATAATTTAACCATTAAACACAACTGCAACACATTTCTTGGACATGTGTAACATGCATTTTTTGTTTGCAGTTTAATCTGCAAAATTGATTAAACTACTATTGCAACAAAGGCGGAATATCAATGAGTCTGTCCTATGCTCACCTCAGTATGCTGTTTGCTTGAAACTGACTTACTTTCTTGTTAATTCAGCTATTATCTGACCACTTGGATGCAGTCATAGAACATTGAAATGTAAGTTGAACCTTTTAATATAAAAATCATTCACTTTTAAACCAAGTGGGCCTTTAAGGGGAACTTTGTATTTATTTATTTCAAGCAGATTTAAAAAGAAACAATAGAAGAAGCAATCAGTAGAAAAGAGAACATGTGCAAACATATCCAAGAACAAAATATTTTTTTTACTGCTCCTTTTCTGTTTGAAAAGAAGTAGGAAGAGGTGAACACTTATTTAGTCCTACCTCTTATCTGAATTTAATAAAATATATTTACTTATTGAACATCTAAAAAAAATAATCACTGGGTGAACTGTTTAAATCATGACCTGGTAATGGCTTGCTGTATTGACATTGTCATGTTTCAAGTTCAATCACGTTGTTTTGCTATGGCTTAATGTTGCCATTATTTGGTACACCTGCAGACGAGTGAAAAGGAGTAGGTGATTGAATTTGCAAGGATCTGGCATTCTAGAGCAATCACCGAATGCAATAAGTGGCAACGTTATGAACTGGACGGCCTGGCAGTCCGTCTGAATTGTGAGCAAAGGTCACCAGACACAGACACTGCATCATAGACACGTCTGCACATGCCTCTCTGGTTTGTTAGGACCTTCTGCAGTCGTTCACATGCACATACTGGATTTCTTCCTTTCAAAGGTTCATATCAAACACAGAATTTCAAGCAAATCACAAGTCGCATGATAAGAAGAAAAAACACTGGAAGTGACTTTTAGATGTAAGGAAATCTGTAAAGAAAAAAAAAATGTTTAGGAAATATATAGTAGGAAAATTAGTTTATTCCTTCCTTTTCAGTTTTGTATTTTTCTACTTTTCTACACAGACGGATCACAAATCAGAACATTGTAACCCCCCAAACTGTGGTTTTCACCTGAGCGAAAACCATAAGCGTCTGATTTGTCTATGAGACTCGCCTCTGAGCGAAGGACTGAACAGTACTTGTTGAAAGAGTGTGAGTGGCTTGTATTGACTGACGGAGTATTCAGAGACATTCAGAAATCATAACTGACATTTAACACCACCACTTGACCACAAGACCTCAAACAAAATAACACAAACCCACAATGTGACCTCAATCCAAATATGTCAAGTGCTTGTAGTGCTCTCTAATATCTGATGCTTCCCCAAGTCCCGTGACCTTCGCTTCCTGTTTTGATTGATTTTTGAATGCTTTTTAGATTTCAGATCCCTCCACTCTTGATGCTCAGCAACTATGTCCAATGATGTTCATTTTAAATCAGCTAGTTTCTTGACATGTGGATGCGCACACATCCTGGTCTAGTTTTGTATGAAATTAAATACAAAGCAGGTTATATGGAGGTATTGAGCTGAGAAAAAAATCACACATAAATTCAAATAGTGATTAAAAAAACTAGCATGCAATTACTTTGTTCGTACTGTTGTTATACTAACTAAAACTACTATACAAGTTTCTTTAAAGGATCTTCGTAGATGGTAATGGGAGCGTTTTTGTATGAAAGTCATTCAAAGAAGATGCTCAGGGTTGCATAATGATTTCTAAAGACTCTACGGCAGGGGTCCCCAAACTCAGTCCTCGAGGGCCGGCATCCTGCACGTTTTAGTTCTCACCCTGGTAGTACCAACAACCTTTTCAGCATGTCAGTGTTCTTCTCGGGCCTTCTAATGAGCCATCATTTGACTCACGTTCGTTAAACCAGGGAGAGAACTAAAACATGCAGGACGCCGGCCCTCGAGGACCGACTTTGGGGACCCCTGCTCTACGGCAACAGACCCAACTTTCCTCACCGGCTTGTTCAGCTTTTCAAGTCACTGACTTTGATACTATGACCCAACGCATGATGGCAGATTAAATTTCATTCAAACAGACTCAACATCTTGCTGCACAACCTAAGGACCTAAGCTTTCCTGACATGTACAGTTTGTTTTGTTCCTTCTTGTAGTTGACTTCACTGTTGTGTTCCCATTCTAGACTGTTGTCTAGGTGTATCAATGCTCCCTTGTCACCTTCGCCTCCCACCTATTCCTGTTTCTCTTGAGATCGACAATCCTTCTTTGTTTTTTTCCACATTCAAGATGACATTTTCCCCCACACTATTCCACAAAGTGATCTGCCAGTTCTCTTTACTCAGCTACTTGCCAATCTCTGATAGAACAAACAAATGTAGAGCCATCCAAGTTTTTCTGTGGATGAACGACCTCTGGTTTGTACTGGAAGTCTGAGTCTGAGATATACAGAGTACAAAGAAATGGCGAGAGCACAGTCCAGCTGGTCAGACGTTCAACAAACTGTGGTTTGTTTGTTAGCTAGGCATCGATCCAGGTGATTGTTTAGGCCTTCACTTGTCTTCTGGACTTTCCAATGTGGTAAATTTGGCTGCATTGTGTTAAATTCACTTGGGAAATTATATAACCAGTGAGTTTGAGTTGTATGATGGATGCATGTGCATCAACAAGAGTCGCCAGAACCTCATTTATAGGATGTTGGGGCTGCAGTTCAATTGTTAGCGACTGGCAGGGGAGCTTTCTTAGTTAAACAAGACAGTATTGTCTTCCATAGCACACAAGCCTTCTCCTTGTTCAGTCTGGAGTTAAAAATGTGCAGCAGAATCCCACGTTGTTAATTTGCACAGGCCTTGAAGACTCTGGAACTGACACGGTCTGGACCTGTAGCCCTGTTCTTGTCCAGTCTCTCCAGCTGCCTCTTCTGTTGCCCTGCATCAAACAGGCTTGGGGGGCAGATGATGGCAGCACAAGCATCTCCTGATTTGGATGAGGACAGTACATGATCCATGACTGAGGCAAAAGATGAACCGTCTGAGGTGTAACAAGAAGCTGTGTGTCGACTGGGCCTGTCACAATAAATCAATTAATCGTATAATAAATTAAAACAAGTTCAATCATTTTCATTTGCTTGATTTTCTCTTTCTAACAAAATCTGGATGATAAAAGTCTTCAATCTGGTGTTTTGGTCTTAGCTGTCAATTTTGTTTACAAAGACTTCATAATTCATTCAATTTCTTTCTTTCTGTTGTTTGGATATTTAAAGTTCCAGTTTTTAAATATTCACTAAAATGTAATATTTGAGAATGTGTTCTTGCATCATTATTCCTTTACCATAATATTACTTGAAAATAATCTCAAAGCAACAATATTATTGGTTATCGCGATAACTTCTGCAACAATTTGTTGCGCAGTAAAATTAGTTATTGTGACAGGCCTAGTGTGGACTGGATGGGACGTCTGTTAGCTGAAAGCAAGAGAGGAGGATGCAGAGCTGATTCCTGAAATGAACCCATTAAAAGTTTACTGGGTCTCTTCAGACTTCCATATGCCTGATTTTTATTCTGCTTATTTTTCATCCCTGAACACACATCTCTTATATATCCCAGCTTCTTCTTGTACATCCCCTTTGTGTCTCTAGTCTTGATGTTAAGTTTATGTTGTCACACACTACGGTGAGATCAAAAGAGCTGCGTGAGGCCTTTGTAAAGAAGACCGTAGCAGCTCATGAATTAAAAACGAGTCTTGCGTAAATAAATTGAACTCAGAAATGGTCTACAAATGGACCACGATGTCCGGGTGTGGCTGTCTAAGCAAGTTTACCCTGAAGGCAAACAAGATGGTAAAAGAAGAAATCTCCACAAACCCTAAAATGTCATCTCAGAACCCACAGTAGGCTCTTTGAACTGATGACACAAAGTGAGTGCCTCTACAATTTGAAAGGAAATGTACAAATTTAACTTTCATGTTGGGTCCACAAGGGGGAAACCTTTTGTTCGCTGAGAAAAAAAGAATCATTTCAGAGTAACATTTTGCAGAGCGAACATGGACAAAGAGCTGGACTTCTGAAGTAATTGTCTTTGGACAGATGAGTCTAAAATTGAAACGTTTGGACATGATCCAAAATGTACCAGGAAATCTAGTTGGAAAACGCATGTCCATTTAGATCTTCTAATGAGATTAGAACTCACTCTGGGACCATTTCTTGCAAAAGAAACTCAATATTTAATGGGGAATTCCTAAATTTTTCAATATGACTGTGGTAAGACACTCTTACCAGTCATATTGGGGGGGAAAAAAGACAAGATCAGGACATTCTGGCCTCATTTAAAACTTTTCAGAGCTCTCTATAACCCAGCAGTTAATTGAGCTGAAATTACTGTCTTCGTTATATGGAGCTAACTGAAATGGCTGACATCTCTCTTTAACCAAATCACTCCTAAAGCTTAAGGGGCTCCATTTTTTACTTTTTTATTCCCCCCCCTTCTTAGACTCTCAGTCCTGTTTCTTGAAGCGACGTTTCAGATGTGCACAAACGGTGCCTTTGTTGTCCTACATGAAAAGCAGGGCGAGGGCGATTCCTCCTGAATGCCGATGAGCAGTGAGGCTTCGTGTCTCTTCCATTTCGTGTGTTTGGTTAAGAGGTGTCAGTCGGAGCGGCGTGGCGGCACAGACGGTCGTCGGGGCATTATGCAAGAAGGAAACCATGTGGAATCAGGCCCCGCTAATGGGAAATGAGTCACTCCATCACGGACAGAGTGTGCGGTGCCACCCCGACATCATTATCCTCCTCGCCATGTATGTGTGTTCGCTCGGCGCAGTATTAGCACGGTAATGTCAATCGCTCAATCAGGCCAAATAAAGCACGCTCAGAAGGGAAGCTATTGCCTTTAATTATTAGAATAACTCAAAATATAGTATCAGGTGATAAGTATCCACCCATGCTGCTCAGCCACACAGACATTATGCAAATTCAGGGAGATCAAACCCGCTGAAATAATTTCCATATTATGTGACAAAAAGAGAGCATAGCCCTTCGCCATCACAGTGACTCTTACTCGTGTTATCTCAGTCACTCTTGGCAGTGTGACTATAATTGCATTGCTTTATATAATTCTTTTTTTTTGTGCGTCTGCAAATAAAAAGAGCCAATTTAGAAGCGGCAATGCGTCGGTGACAGTCACCTGTGATGAGTGTGAAACGATTTGTACGCCCGGAATTAGACCCCGGCTCATTTTTTGAGCTTTAAACGACCATCTCTTCAGCCATGAATTCATTGTGCTTCATTCCAGTTAATTCAAGGTTCTTTATAATTACTCCCACTATTTGTAAAAAATTTTATTAAAAGGATTGAATAAAATAAAGGCAGAAAGTTGTGTGCGCATTGTGGCACCTACCAATTATAGTTGAAAAACCGCTAATTAATACATATCAAACATGGAGACCAGAAAGAGAGTGAGCAGAGGGGGAAAAAGGCATTTCGTCTCAAATGAAATCACCGCTATCAAACAATTGGCTGTTTTATCAAAGAGGCGCTGATGGTTCTTGTTTGGAGTTGTAAGAAGCCTTTTCTGCTTAAAACCTCTACTTTACACATAATTAACTTGCTGTAAAACATGTTTCACTCAATCAAAACTGGTGTGTAGCAATTAATGAAGGGGAGTTAGATTTTTTTTAACTGCCTCTAATAGTATAATAGTGCATTGCACTATGTGCTTTTGCATGATTCTGATTCACAAGCCATAACACTGAGCACCCAGGCTGCAATGAGAACTAGTGGCACAAGCTGAAGTTTTCTCTCGGCACATAGTTTTGTATGCTGAAATAAGAGTAAGCCATTATGAATGCTGGATATGAAGGCGTGTGCTTTAACCTTGATACTCTGTTGTTTAGTGTTGCCAGTAACAAGCATATAGAGTTACTAAACAGCTAAAGATGCCAAGTGAATGCATTTCAATGGGGATATTTTGAGTTATTGGAAGAGGTGGAACAATAAACACCAGCTAACGAGAGCAAGAGAAGATTTTAGCTATTTCTGTGGGAAGCTAACAAATTTCTTTTGTTTTAATATATATAAACAAAATATGTTATAAGGAATCAGCAGTCAGTGTAAACTCAATCCAGGATTGAGCCCTCAGTGTGTAATTTGATGTACTTATATTTTTACCAATAAAAATAAAAGATTTATTCAAAAACTGTGAATTTCTAGTTTTCTGTTAAGAATAGAATTATTCAATTCAGGTATTTCACATTTTCTCTTATTAGATGAGAATAAACGCATTACGAATAGTCAAAAAAACAACAACAACAAAAAAAAAGGATTGCCACTTTCAAGTAGCAGCTAACAGCCAGTCACAGTATTTTCACAGAGCTTACAAATCATTTATATCTTTCCTTCCACCGTGTCATGTTTCTTTTCTCCAAGCCTCCGAAATGACACCAGTTGAATAATTTAAAAATGGCTGAGGCTTCTTCAGTGTTTATGTAACTGTGGGTTGTTGGCGAACAGATGAGCAATCTGTCAATTGCACTAAACAGCAGGACAATTCAGGAGCTACTTCCTTTTCCTACTTAAATATAGAAGTCTTAAACTGATCTGATTCGCCCTCCCAGGCAGTTCCATCGGCTGATTTAGCAAGTAAATAGAACTTCATACAATAGACTTTGATTTCATAAGAACTACTGTAGTATTTAAGTGTAAAATAACGAGATCTTTTTACCCTCTCCTCATTTAATTGGATACACAGTGACAAGAATAATATTTTAAAAAGACTTTTAGCCACTGTAAACAGTGTTAGCCAAAAGCAACTAAATTAGCATGTGTTTTGTGTCTTTCTGTTGGCTCTCAATAATTATTTAAAGAATGTAGTGTGCAGCTGATTAGCTGGAGTTCACATTTTTACACCCTTGAACTGACTTGAACCTGAACTGGAGAATTCCACATGGAGAATAAATCACTTTAAAGCACAGTTGGAGAACAGACACTGGACCGGATACAATGTACATTGATTACAATCTTTTTAAACACCATTGAACATTTGCGAAAACCAAAAAGTTTGTTTTGTTCGGACAAACACGACCAGCTCATTACAACCTGAGCACGTGTGACGGTAGTTGAAAGTCAAAAGGAGCTGGTTTACCTGACTCTGTGTAAGTCACCGCTTCAAGTTCATCAGGTTGTATTTGCCGAGCGCTCGCAGAGTGCGACAGCACAACAGTTGCTTTGTTTCGGAGGTTCGCTGCACAGATATTTCACACTCGCTGCAATATATTAATATTGCTAACAATGGCGAAGCTATCAGGGGAATCTCAATAATCTCAAGTCTTTTGTGGCTCCTGTGAAAGGCTCCAACATCACATAGAGGCTCCATAATAGATGACTGCTGTGCGCTGCCTCTGGATGAGACACAGATAATCGCCTCTGCCTCTTTGTCTGTTTGCCCTTTAGCTGAGCAACTGCAGGTACTGCAGAGTGCTGCACAGCGCCTCCAAGGGGAAGCCAGAGCACGGCAGCGGGGGGTACAGACAGAGAGGGGCGGGCAGGGGGATAAATGCTAAATGTGAAATGTGCCACTGCAGCTTCCAGGGTAATATTATTGGGAGATGACTTGTAGCAGAGTTAGCAGCATTCAGCCAAAGTGTCAGTTTTCGAGGAAGCTTATTCTGGACTTGAGAAAGAAATGGGAAGAAAAAATAAATAAATTGTCTCCCTCTTTAGCAACTGGCACAATCCACCCGAGGCGATGTGCATAGCGAATCTCTTCATTCTGTTGGTGTCTCTTTTATCCACAATGCAGCAGCCAACGCACAGTCAAACATTTATGTCCCCTGCCGCAAGATGGATTTTTCTCTGACACATGAACCGATCAAACCAGTAATCTGCACTTAAGGGAGGAATGAACTCCCAAACTTGAGAGGGGCAATGTGACAGGTAAATTACTAATGTTTATTTCTTAAGAAGCAGTAGTCCAACGCTTATTTAAAAAGTTACCATTAGCCACACATTTTCTTAGCTTTTTAAAGATTAAAACTACTTTAAAGAAGATATAGAAACTACACATGAAATAATTAGACTTCACTACTTTCCAACAAAAAAAAAAAAAAAGACCATTTGTACATGTACACATAAAAAAATAAACAGATGGGTGGACGCCAGTGGCACAAAGTTTTTTTGTTTTGTTTTTTTTCCCATTTAAAATCTATTACTCAATAAACTTGCCTCAAGTCTGCTGAAAAAAAAAACGTTTCTGCTTTCATGTTGCTTTAGATAAAAAGCTCCTCTCAATTACTCAGTTTTTCATTGTGTCCATTAAAATGGGGGTGGCGTTGACCAAATATTTTCCATTTTAGTTATTCATCTTATAAAGATGACAGAAAAATCTGAAGACCATTTGGACAGATTACAATTCACACACCCGACCACTTAGTGCTGATGCACAGACATTTTTATCTTTACACCCAGATAACATTGTGGATGTAACTAAATGAATCAGTCAAGGAAAAAAGTTCCCAACAGAGCGTCATCTGTGACCCGGATACCGTATGAAGTCAATCTCGCTATCCGGAAGCTGACAGGATGTTCGAGTTATGGGTCACAGACCAGTGCAGAAGGAGTGCATGCTTTGGGATTTCCTGCCACTAAAACACGTTCTTGTCGGACCTGCAAATTCCTCGTTCAGAGAGTCTTGCCGACTTCTAGAGAAATGTTCCCTGATTTCAAAATATTGGCTAAAGCAGCACTTTTAATTCCAGTCTTCAGGGCGGCAGGAAAGCACTTGGTTAGCTTCCAGAACTTACAGGTATACCATATATGCTGCCCCTGAATTGTCAAATACATTTTCCACTACCAATCATCAGGCTTTTTGAACATATTTGAAGTGACATGAAGACCACAACTAAAAACAACAAACGACAAAACATTGACCTTGTGTTATCAAAGCCTGAATATTTAATCTTAATTTTGTGCAATGGTAAAAACTTGAAGACATTTTCAATATAATTTATCACAAAAATGTCAACAGATGTTGCCACATTGACCCTTGACACCTGGTCAGTTTATGCTGACTACACTGTCAGGAATGTCACAACCCATAAATGTTCCATTAATAACATTATTTTACCTTGTGTGATGCTATGCAGATGCTCTGTCTGTGCTGGTGAAGATTCAGTTCAAGTCTATATTTAGAAATCTTGGAACTGTCAGAAGCCCACACTATTATATGAATAATTAAAATAATAGTCAATGACTTGACCACAGGGGGCACTTAGAGTGATAAACCTTATTTAAGCTTTAAATATAAAATAACAACAAAACCCTGTGACATAGCAAAAGTATCATATCGTTATCATGGAGTCAATTCTACACCCTTCATCCCTGTATGCACACACAATATGTCAGCAACAAACCTTCTTCCAAAAAGGAATAAGCTTTTAATTTGAACTTCCATTTATCTATAATACATTTACTGAGATGCTAACATGAGAAAAGTAACAGAGTGACAGCAGAGCATTTGCTGGAATATTTAAAAATAGAAAGCTAAAATCCTTCCCTCCTGTTCTTTGTTTACTGCTACCCACAGTCATCTCTGAACCAACATGAGTTTCCTCGCCTCCTATGAATGCAGTGCAGGTGTTTGCTGTGGATAAGCAAAAAAACAAAAAATAAAAATCAGGCAAAGAAATCAGACAGGGATAGATCCAGCAAACTGACGGAGGCAAAGTGTGATTTCTTCATTATTTTGCAGCATGAAAACAATGGCACCTTGAAACAACTGATTGTGTGCTTAAGCAATTATTAAATTTTTTTAAAAAGGAATTGGGGGAAAAAAAGCAACATTTGTGAATTTGGCTGCTTGACTTGATCGCGTGATGCGTACCTGCCATCGACTGAGCTTACCTTCTTTATTCAGACTGAATTCGCCCCGATTGATTAAAAGCCATTCTTTGTCCCAGTTCAGATGTGTCGGCCTCCTGCTGCTCAGTGAAAGTGAACATAATTTGGTGGTGCTGGTGGAAGAAAAGCAACAGTGCAGCAGATGTGTGCCGGCTCCTGGTAGCATCTGTTTATTAAACCCAGTACGTCTGAATAAATCTGTGTCTGTTTGTCTCTCAACTGCTCAAAGACGCTGGGATACAATTGAATGGTGTGGCGTCTCGGCTGTATCTTTTTCTAAGCCACAGCAATAACAATAAAAATATCAATGGACCAGTAGAATCACCGTTTTATTGATGTGTATTATACAGGAGTTGCAGTGCAGGAAAAATAAGCTAATAGAAACAGACCCATATACTTGCATATCTATTTGTTCTCATTGAATACTAACTTGGCTTTCAGTTGTACTGCAATAGGTAGACTACATTTAAAGTTAGATGTTTAGATAAAATGTAAATGTGCTTTTATTGCATTAAAACTTCTTATTTTAGCTGAAATTGCATTACCCAGGATTGGCTAATAGTGTTTGTCAAATTATATCACAATCTAAGAATCTATATGCTGATCTTTACTATACAGAAATATACATATAATTGACATCTTAAGTTTGAAACTCTGACTCAAGTTGGAATGAAGTTGCAAAAGTAAAAGACGACGTACTTGGACTAGACTTGAACCACGGCTTGGGACTCTTGGTCTAACACTCCTAACAGTTTTTAATCTCATGTAATGAAGAATGAAAGGACACAGGTATGTAAGCGATAGACTGTAGCCACTGTGAATAAGCTATTTAGCATCGGCAAGAAGAATATGGCCATTTTTTTCCAAAGGTGGAACTGATGAAAAATCCTACAAATGCATTTTCCTAACAAAACCAGAACTATTAACAGGGGAAATAAACAGACTTTCCAAAAATACAAATTGTGTTTTTACCAAGAAGCATTATTACAACAAAGGAATAATTAACATTTTGTTCTTTTTGCGCCAAATTAATGTCATTCATGAAATGGTGGTGAAATCTAAGGCGTACTGGTTTTGTAGCTAAGGGTTAAATCCTTAAACTTTGCCAAGTTTTTTTTGTTATTTTGTTTACTTGCCAATGTTTCAGTCATCTATTTGGTAAAACCCAATTAACTGAAAGTCTGCTTCCGTTTTACCATTACGTTGTGTGTAAAAAGTATTTTCTGTGTGGAAGCGTCAGTTCTATTTTTTGCTCAGACACCACTAAACAACTCTGGCAGAGCGTGGCAAATTATTCAAAACACAGCATGGCATACTGTAGTTTAGCACTCAAATGGAGAAACTGTTTAGATAAATAAAAAAATATATTGTGTCATTATAGTAGCTGGTTAATCAAAACTTTTCCAAAACAGCAAAACACACAACTGCAAAAGAAAATCTGAAAACGATGAAAGATTGAGCTTTCGATGTCGATGTTGCTAAGAAAAATGTGGCTTTACCATCTTAAGTTTTGCACTCAACTGTGCACCCTTGTGAAGGGAGTGAAGAAAAACTGTTGCTATGCAGTGAGACTTTGTTCATTAGAGCTGCATATGAAATTAATCAGAACCGCTTTTACATTTTAAAGATACTGGCAGTTATAAGAACAGAAGACAGATGGACATGTCATTCTAAAACTTATTTGTACATGAAGTAGATATTGCTGCTCAATTTGTTTATACACCCTGACATTTTAAAATAGAAATAGAATGTATTTATAAACAAACCCTATACTACCTGTGAAGTATTCGTTAAATACAGTACGTATGTATCACTGATAAGTTAGAGCATGGAGAATTTAAAGGCAAGTAAAAGTTCTTTAATGGGAAAATAGCATCAACATATGGTGATGTATCAGGCAAACTTAAAAGTAGCACAGTGCTGAGTGGAACCCAGGTACTTTGGGTTCCACCAAATCGCCTGGCTCCATTTATCTCTGGAGCCAGGCGATAAATGAATGCACCAATTGGTTATTCACAGTGGACGGTGCTCACTGTCCTTTTCAGTTCTCCAGAAACTTCAGTCGGTTCTTCCTTCCTCGCTGTCTGTGCAGTGTCAGCCTCCTTCTTTTGAGCCACAGTGTCATCAATTATGAATTTGTTTTTCCTCCCTGCATGATAAGACGATGCAAGAAAGTGAGAAATGTGTGAACTTCAGACGGCTTCTAGCATGATACCCCAATAGAAAGGTGCCAGAAAACCTCCAGATGTCTTGTTTTAACCCTTGCGTTGTCTTGCACATGGTAAAACTGACCCATTACCATGTTTAGCTGTGGAAAAAATACCCTAAACTATCTTTTTCCAACTTGACATTTTATGACTTTTTCTAAATTGACCCTGTCATTAGAAAAAGTGTTACTTTGTTTTTGCTTATATTTCCATGTGGGCTGTACACCACTAGGGTACAAGGATTGTCTTATGGGTCATTTTTGACCCGTGAATTATAAAAGCATTTAAACACCAGAAAAAGAGTTCAAAGGCCACACACAAACTCTCTCTAATACATACACACACACACACCCACACACACACATCTGCAACCTGCCCCCCCTCCACACACATATCAAAGAAACTGGATTGATGTACGAATTGAACTTGCATTTGACCTGTACCTGCACTCTCAATCTGCAGCTAACCCCTCACATCAAGCTCCCAAACACAACAGAAAACTATCTCAGACATAATAAAAACAAATTAAGTATAGAGGATATGAAGGTACGCTGAATCTGAGTACCACTAGATGGTTCCTTGCTGAAGTCATGAATAGACGTTTCATTGCCCAACAGATGCTACGTTGTATGTTTGCACATATTGACCTACATGGGATCTTCAGCATAACAAGTTGAACATCTTATGTTGGACAAATTCTTGTGCTGAAGATGTTCAACGTAGCAGAGTCTTCATATGGTGAAGAACATCTTCACTCTATGAAGATTTCCTTCAACATCTTGTGTTGAACACCTTATGTTCAATGTGGGGAGTGAAGGATAGGATGATCTTTGTCTTATGTTGAAGATGCTCATCATAAGAGAATCTTTATAAGGTGAAGAACATCTCCACCTCATGGAGATGTTCTTCACCTTATGTTCATTGTGGGGTGTGAAGGACAGGATGTTCTATGTTGAAGAACATCTTATAAGTTCAACATCTTAGCTGAACAGAACATTTTCTTCATCTCGTGTTGAAGATGCTCAGCATAAGAACATCATGAGATGAACATCATCTCGTGAAGATCTTCTTCATCTTGTGTTGAAAATCTCATATAATTATGAGACACGACATAAGAGCTGATGTTAAATTGTTCACAAAATCAAGCTACATTTTGTTCTGTTGTGTTACAAGAGGTATTTTTATAATTCACTTCCTAAAAAAATATAAAGGAATGAACTGTTGACTAAAAAGTTCCAAACTGTTGAAATTTTTTCCCTTTCAGTATAATTAATTCAGAAGTAATAACTTCACATTTCTATAATTACAATAATAAACCTTTACTGTGTAAAAGAAAACTGCTGCAACACTTAAAAACCTTTAACAGTAAGCGTGAAAACCTCTCAGGGGTATATATGCCTTAAGCTTTAAATCAGGACTAAAAGGCTAAAGGTCAGAGACTTGATCTGAGTTTGGAAGCATCCGTCTCGCTTATGTCAATGTTGCTGATACAACTAGAGATGCTCCGATCAATCAGCCTTGAATCAGAATCAGCCGTTCTCTAGGCACAAGCAAACCGTAGAACTGAAGTCAGTATCATCATTGCAGATTCCTTCCAGTTGGGCACAGAACTGTAAATCACAACTTACCCAGTTTCCACTCCATTCATCTCTTTAGTTCAGGGTTGTCAAACTCCAGTCCTCAAGGGTCGCTGTCCTACAGTTTTTAAATGTGCCACAGGTACAAAACACTGGAATGAAATGGCTTAATTACCTCCTCCTTGTGTAGATCAGATCTCCAGAGTCCTGCTAATGACCTAATTATTCTATTCAGGTGGTTCAACAGAGGCACATCTAAAAGTTGCAGGACAGCAGCCCTTGAGGACTGGAGTTTGACACCTGTGCCCTAGGTTGTTAGGGAAACAAGACATTATCTCTAAAACTAGACATTCACTCAGAAATGTAAATTATTGAAAGACTGTGACTGTGAAAAGGTTCTTTTTGTAAATGCTATCAGCAGTATGAAGAATATCGTTCAACAAGACATTTTAATGTCTGATCACCACAGTGTGAATTAGGACATCCAAGGTGCTGTTTGTCCTCTCAATGATTGTTGGCATCTGATATGTAGTTTTGTTTTCAGTAGCTGGGTAGAGCTGTGTCATGTACTGAACTGCTAAATTAGAAACGAGGAATCAGATGCTGTCGTATCTTTTTTTAGCTGAAAGAGTCATGAACTGATTTTTCAACAGCATTTTGGAGTTGACTTGGTTAATGGTTGCTGAATTTCCTATGTTAGGACAGGGAGAGCGACTGCCAGGCCATACAAGAAGTAGCAATATGTTTCTGGTTACTCTGGATCCAAGCCTCAACTAATTGCCTTTTTATGGACTTAAGAATCATAAAAACTATTATGAAAATATTATGATTGTACCTATCAAGTATTTTAAGAGTTGCGAAGTGTAAACATAATATGAATCAGTTATGCATAAGGCAGCATAAGCATATTCTTGGATCAATTTATTGCTATTGCAATTTGTACCAATTTATATATATAGCTTGCTAATGACATTTTATATCCTCCTTATTCTGTTTTGTGTCAACCTTTCATTTCAATGGTATCAGGATAGATGATACCACAGGAAAGCAATTCTCCTACACCACATTTCTACAAATTTAAGACTCTATCCTACACAATTTGACCTCCACAATAAACCAGTCTGCCGCACATTTATTGGGGAATTTCAAAAATTACAACACGAGTAAATTGCACTTGGGCATTGCTTCCCAGATGCCCACAATACCCAATGACTCAATAACATTGCTTCATCTCACCAGGCTCTATGCAGAGTTCATTGGATTTGTGAGGGTGGAGTCAGATTCATTCCCAGATGTTTGGCTGAATTCTTTTATTCAACCAAAAACATTCAAATTATTTGGTTACGTCTCAAAAAAGTTATGTACCTGGTCATGAGCAGAACACTGTGAATTCCACATCATCATACTCTGTATAGACATACAAATCAGAAGGAGAGTTTATTGAAAGTCTCACATATACATTAAATATGAGGCAAGACTTTATATTTCCTGTTACACTTCCCTTATTACATCATTTTTAGACCAATGTATCTTTCAAAATGCCATGTTTGCAAGATGGCAAACATTTAGTAGAATAAGCTGTTAATCTATTAATGCTGGACCTCTAGGTGTTTAAGGGATTGTTTTATGCTTATTAAAATATTCTCTAGAAAACTGCTGACCTGTTAAGTACTGAGTCATACTGAGGTGCTGCAAATGCTGTGTTGCAGTATCATTCACTGATTTATTCATTTTTTTTGTATAGATGGCTGTTTTTGGATTGGTGTGGTGCAGGTCTCCTCTTACTGTACAATAAGTATCTATTTTTCTGGCAGTTTTACACCAGAATATTTTGCAGATTCTTGTCAACAAATACAAATGTGTGCTTTATGTAATGCAAAACCTTCTATGCTGGATGCGATTCATTCAACGGCAAATATCTGAATTAGTTATTCATTTCCAGTTAAGTATCTTTCCATCAAAGCATGACAGCATCCAAAAGATTACAAGACATCACTTGTGCCTCCCGTCACGACGATCAAACTCTCAAATTTTGGAAAGGTGTTAACATTTCTGTCAAAAAGTTCCATTAAACACCCAGGATTTTAGATCAGTGCTGATAATAGTGCAGAGAAAGTGAAGCTGAGATCAAAGCTGGCGAACGCCACTGCAGTTCTTTGTGATGCACGGTTGCTAAGCCGGAGCACCTGTGTGCACACATCCCAGAGACAGCCTCTGGTGGTGAGCGCTGCCTCCTGTCTGTAGTAGCAGGGTGGATTGTTAGCTAGCGTTAGGGAAACGCCATGCAGCCCGCTCTTTGTATTGACCATACTCAACTTCCATCTTTCTTTCTCTCTCTCCCTCTCTCGCTCTCTCTCTCTTTCTTGTTCCTGTAACACCGAAGCCTCACAAATGTCTCACTGCACCTCACCAGCTGGCTGCAGGGCCACGAGGTTTTCTTATTTAACCAAAGTATTTGGCCCAGCACAGGTGCCAATCAGCTCAGCCCAGAGGCAACATGGCTAATGTGTGAAGGTGGCGGCTATTATTAATAATCACCATAATTACAGCAGAACAGGGAAAGCCTGAGCCTTGCTGCTCCAGTGAGTCTCTTTCCCTCGTGGTTTGCACGCTCAGCGTTAACTGAAAACCTTTAACCTTGAAATGTTCTCCTGCTTGTCATAAAGGGAGGTACTTGTCTTCCCCGAACCTTCCAGGAAAAGAAAAGAAAGACATCTCTATACAGTAATGGGAAGAAAAAAAATCAGGACACCATGTTAAGTGTGGCATTGTTTCCAGCTCCGTTTACTTTGATACCCCTTTAGATGAAATCGAGTGCAACCGATTGCCTTAAAAACTCACCCAATTAGTAAACGGTCCTCCTGAGTAATTTAACCTCTGTTTTCTTGGATCCAATCCAGCAAATAACAAGGAAATAATTGAAAAACACACAGATTAAAATAAAAATCAGCTGGAGTTTTATGAAAGAGCCTGCAATACAATATAAAACTGACCTGGATAGAAAAACCTTCGATACAGTGTAGAGACTGCAACTTACACAATGTGTTGATGTTAACAGATGCAACCAAACACAGCTTCCTGTACACATCGCAAGACAATAATTTTTTCTGACCCCGGAGAGAGATGGGTCATTTACAGACATGTAATAGAATTAAATGTTCTCTTCAGCTCACATTAAAGTGACTTGATTTCTGATGAACCAAACAGTTGTGACCCATTTCATGCTGTGCTACATAAGTGCTCTACTTACTGTTGCAAATACTTTAATCACTGCATATGCCCCCTGTGAGGCGACAGTCACTCAAAATGCTGGGATACAGAATAAATGATCAGGAACAAATGATATGAGCAATCAATGAATTTAAGGAAAATCATAAATATGGCCGTTTATGGGTAGAATGACTGTATCGCTATGTTATTGGTGTTCAGAATACCTTGATGCACTAGGAATCTAACTATAAATGCAACTTGCCCAAAATTGCTTAGAAAGCAACTAAATTTGCCATTATTTCAGGCCCTGAGACCCTTAATTAGTTTCCTGTGGAAGTACATAACAGACCGATCTGGCAAGTGCAGAGAGTTTTGAGACTAAGTCGTCGTATAGTGACACAGACACTCTGCTCCAACTAAATAATCAGCTCTACAGAAACGTGCGAACCACCTGTGGGACTCCATTCCCATGACTTCATAAAGCACACTGGATGCTGCTCATGCATTATTCAAGATATTTCTGCAATATCTTATTGACCTTGCTCAAGGAGATTTGGACTGGCGTTCATTTTGACAAAATTCGCCAATCAGAACCTCCAAATGGAGCGCATGCAAAATGCAAAGGTAGCGCGCAGAGTTGAAGGATGCGTGTGTCTGCTGCACGTTGGACTGAATATGACATTTTTGAATAAGGGAAACTAGTGATACTTGTCTGGCGCTACAGCAGCCTGATGTTGATGGCCTATGCTGATCGTGACTGATAAAAGTAGATCCAGTTATTAGAAACTACGAGAAAACCTTAATCTGTGAAGCCTGTTTAGAGAATTCATTGCGGTTTAGTTTTCAGACTCTTCCACATTTCCATTAATTGTGGTACAGTCTTGACATTATTCAACATGGTTGTTGCTGACCTTTGACCTGCTGTTCTTTACAGGATTATATTTGTTTACTGAAAAACATTTCATCTGAGTCAGCACTAGTTCTGCACTTTGACTGGGAATAAGGAATTTTTGTTATAGATTTGATGCTATGTTGAGTGTTATGTTGCTCCTGATAATGCAAAGACTCCTGGATACTCTAGTGCACAGTTAGGTGCTTTTAGCATTTACTTTGAGAAAACTAGTGTTCAAAGCAGTCGCCTGAATACCACAGCTAGGAATAATGGAAACGGACTCAATGGTTGACTCATTGACTGCAAGAGGTTCAACTCCTCACCATCCCTTCCATGTTTTATTCCAAACATGTCACTCTGCATTATGGCCTAACATCTATTCTTTGGTCACAAAAGTGTCCTGATGCAAAAAAAATAAAAATAAAAATGCAAATATAAAAACGTCTAAAATATTATGTAGAGATTAAATGCAGCAGTTTCTTATAATTCATACTTTTCAGGGTTTGTTTTCCCAATTGTACTGTAATTAACCTTAACCTTTACCATGCCAGTTGAATCCTGTAGAGTCTGATATGGAGAGTTTGACTTGGCAGTTTCTTGTGACATTGCAATGTCTGGCTTTGCGGTTTATCGTTGGGGAAAACTTTCTTATAATTGACTGCAACTTTCTACTTTTGCATTCTCACTGTAGAACAGTGAACTCCTGGAATGATATGAGGAACTGTTACTACTTTACGGTCATTGCTGGTGTTTTCTTCTTCTCGGTCATGTGTTTACACACACTTGTATGTCCTTTTTCCGTGACTGCATCCATAAATGCACAGTAAATTCATTTTGCTTTTATTCCCTTGAAACACTAACACTTGTTAGAATCGAGACATTTCTTTGCTGTGAACAGTGATACAAGGACACAACTTATGTAACTGCAAGACTAGTTAACTTTACCTTAAAACCTTGAGAAATTGTTATTTTGCTAATGATGTTTTTAATTGCCGAGGCAAACATTAGGTTACCTGAAGAAAACTAATTAAGAAAATGCTTATGAAAATCAACTAATTTAATTGTAGTACCACAATAATACCTTTTTGTCCGCCGATGCAAAATGTGTGCTTCAGTAACAAAACTCTAGGTGACCGCTTGTTCTTTTAACCTTATAGATAGGCACCATATTTGCCTTGCTTACATGACAATGAACACGTGAACATTTGGTCCTCAAACTCGTTGCATTAGAAGCACAAAAAAGTGCAACCAGAAGGATTTAAGTGTAAGCAAACTGCTCTACCAAAATGAACTGGACTGGGTGTCTCCATAACTGCAGTTCTTCTGGGGTGTTCAAGCATCAACCACGGCCATGTGGGGGCGAGACTCAATGATGTACGCAAGGAGTGAAGACGTGGTGTGGTCTGATTCACCCGACTCGCTGGACATGCTGGTGTTGAGAGAAATGCGTGGAAATACACAGTGCATTGCAGATACGTCTGTTGGAACTAATCAGGGTCCCTTTGTTTACCTTGTATGTTCCTTGAAAGTGCTAAATATAGAACTGTTAGCATCAGAACTGGACCACAAAGCAACGCAAGACGTGGTCGCTTGATTCACGTTTTGTTCTACATCATGTTGACTTAAGTTTTTATTACACCACCAGGATCATCTATACCCTGAACGTAAAGGAACCTGGTAGAGACTAAATGGTGGTTTGGGTTATGCTTTATTGGGAAAACATGGACCCTGCCATCCACATTTACCTAAACGTGACCGCATGGTATACCTCGACACTTGTGGTGTCTTTCAGCACAATAATACACTCTGCAAAACAAGTCTGATCCGTGGAGAGCCCACCTCGCAGTTTGCAAGTCTTAAAAGGTTCTTCTGCTACCATTTTGGTTACAGATACTACAGCACACCTTTAGGGATCCACTGGAGTTCATGCGCCGGTGGATCAAGGATTCTTTGGCAACAAAAGTGCTTCTAACACATGGTTAGGCAGGTGGTTATTGTGTTATGCTTGATTGTAGTGCAGCACCAAAAGAAGGACACAGGAATGTTTCCAATCCCTGAGCCCTGCTCAAGGATGGATGCCTCAGGCAGCACAAGCTGCTACTAAGTTCTCTTAAAATCCCAGCCAAACTACTTGCATTTGCATTCTGGGAAATGTCTGCGAGACAATTTGTTGTCCGTGTCCTTAAAACATTTTGAGTTTTCCTCGTTGGTGGTGCTGCGTACATCTATCCTGTTGTCATTCGATGGAATTGCCACCAACGGCGCTGTCCTCTGCCTGCTCTTCTAGACATCTGGACGGCGTGGTGTTCGACTGCGGCTGCAGCATCCGCTGGATCCAGCTGTGGCAGGAGAAGGGAGAGGCGGGGCTTCACACGCAGCAGCTGTACTGCAGGAACGGAGCCTCCAAGATGCGACTGAACAACATGCACATCAACAGCTGTGGTAAGAAAACAAGGGGCTGACCAGGGCGTAGGTGGGCTTGGGAAGGAAAACAGCCGGGGTGGAAGGGAAACGGGAACCAAACGGAAAGCGAAGGAGAGGGTCAAAGGGCACGGTGAGGGTGATGCGTAAAAGAGGAGGAGGTGTGACAGAGATCACAGGGTGAATCTGATGTGTCGAGCTGCATGTTGAACCTGACAGAGGCTGTAGACTTTGCTCCTTTATCTTCCTGTGGCGACTCATCTCATATAATATGAGTGAGAATCCATGTCCGTTTGGAGTATCTTAGTTATTATATTTATTAAATGAGGCTAATTGATCTGATCTGGGAAATATACAGACTTTAAGCTCGTGCTTGGTAACCTGATCACATGTTGTTGTGTTTGTGTTCTTGCACCTGGATACTTGCAGACTTACCGGAGATCAGCGTGAGCCACAGCAGTGTGTTGGTGACGGAGGGCGAAAACGTGACGGTGAGCTGCAACGGATCCAGACTGCCGCTGCCTGAAGTGGACTGGAACGTCGGTGACCTGCATTCCATCAACACACACCTGGTCAGAAACACACAGATTTAAAAGACTGATTATTGGACTCAGAAATTTAAATTTTCTCCCAAACAAAACAAGAATGCCCAACTTGGAAAGTTGGAAAATGCAGAGGAATGCAATCTTGAAGTAAAAGTTGTTTTTAGAAATAATCCAACATATATATCTATATGTACATATATGACAGAAGGCCCAGAACTTTATATATTTTCCAGCATATGTTAGTTTTATTGTGAAAGTCGAGTGCTTTTTGTTGCAGACTTGCCCTGAGGGTAGCTCATGTGCTCCCTCAGGGTGACCTGATGCTTGCGGGCACGGCGCTAGCTACCTCTGGACCAGACAGCCAGTGAGATTTTGAACTGTTTGTAATGTTTGATTAGAGGTGAACTGTTGGTTATTATCTCTGACTGAGGCTGAGAGCCACCAGATGGACAACGCTGACCTGAAACGGCTTGATCACCTGACAAGCGTTGTCAGCAAAGATTGGCAGTGCCCTGTGGGAGCGTTAAGCACAGCTTCATCCTTCCTCTACAAAGCAGGGAAGTCACTGCTATAAGCAAAGATGAGAATTTGTCCCATTTTTTAAATAGGTAATAGTTTGTGGCCATGAGTCTTCAGAAGTTTTGACAATAGTTTCAGCTTTTTTAGCAATAGATTTGGTTGTTTTTCTTTCTTTGTTAATCAACTGTCTGTGAAAAAACGATTTCTTGTTACTTTAACAAATAAGGGCAAAACAGATGAGCATCAAACAATAAACATATTACTGGTCTTCAGATGATAATGAACTTCTTGGGTTTTTTAATTTAACACATGTGCAACCGTGGACTACATAAAAATGTCCTTTTGTCTCTTTCAATTTTCATAACTCAAACCTTCAATATATATACAATGGTAGGTCAACAGTATGTTGATGCTGCAGATTCTTTATCCTTATTAGTGAAAAACAATTAGGAAAAAAAAAGAAGAAATTTAAACCGTGAGGAATGAAACAAAAAATATAAGTTGAAATTAGATTTTAATAGGACCATTTTCAAAAACATTTCCAATAGTGGGTCAAAATCACAAAGAGAAATTCTGAATAGACACAGATGAGTAAGAATTGAAGAAAAAATAAATAAATTATAACCAATAAAATTCAAACCAACTCACATAATCTGGCCTATTGTTATACCATTTGCAACAACACATCTGAAGTTCTGCAAATTAAATTCGAAACCACAAAAAATGTCCAAAAAGTAAAACTTTTATTCATTTTTCTTCTGCATCAGTTGTATTGTGGGCTGAAGTGAAGAAAAACTTCAACCTGATTAATAAAATGATGTCCAATCTGCACCTGAGCAAAAATGCTCCTGTGTATATTTAGCGCAAACTGCTTTGTAAGTCCATTGCATAGAAAAAGCAAATAATGGGAGGAGATTTGCAAAAAAGGAAGAAGATCATTTACATATGGATAAACCATTTCAGTACAGAGACATTTGAAATGCCTTTGTGAAACAGACAAATGTACACTGTTGGATTGCACACAATTTGCATGATCAAAACACGTGCAGCTCTATGCTAAATGAATCTACTACTGCAAATCCTAAACTATTCCCCATCCCACCCTGTAAAAAAATAGAGCTCACTTCAGCCTTATAAAAACCCAACGATCACAGCCAGTTCCCAACCAACCGCTCCGAGGCTGCTGGGTGACATCCTATTGGCCATGCCACTTCTTTTTACAGCCTGGTTACTATATTGATGTACACTTGATATCAACAAGCCAGTTTCTTGTAAGAGAGCTGCTCTGCGTGGAGAATATTGCAGCTGACCCATTATTCTGGTTCTCTGACACAGGCCCCAAGGACATCGCTGTTATGAAAACTGCAGCTAAGCAAGCAAGCAGGAAGAGACAGCAGTCTGCTGAAATTACACAGCAGCTTTTTATCATGACTTTAATGTTTTTAGTGACTTTGCAGATAAAAAATTGCCCCCATACCCCCTCCGCTGGGCTTTGCATTTAAGCAAAGCTAGATAATGGATAAGAGTAAGTAAAGTGAAAACAGGCATGCTATAATTGTTGTAATTTGGACTCTTTTTAGGCCATAAGTTGTAACTCCATCCCAAAATACACAGTGGTTATGAAGACAAAAAAGTTCCATGTTGTTGCTCTGAACATTGTAAAAAAAAAAGAAGTTGCACAACGTTAAACTGATATTTACAAAGTTAGGGTTAATCTAGCCCGCATCTCTTGACTGCATCTGTTTCCTTCAACCGGATTTTAGCTAATTAATAATTAAACTTTGTTTTAATGAAGTAATTAAAATTTTAAAGCCCAGCAGCATAATGGGTGTATGCGGCGCAGTATTTCGTTCGCAGATCTAACCGTATCTCGTCTCTCTATCTGCTTCCACAGTCGAACGTTTACTGGCCGGACATCCACTCCATCAACCTGACGCTGTTCAACATCAGCCGAGACGACAACAACTTCCAGCTGACCTGCATCGCCGAGAACTTGGTGGGGATGACCAACTCGTCGATCCAGCTGAATGTCCAGTGTGAGTCGAAGGTTTCCTGTGACTCACTTTATCAAATATGTCTGGTAAACGTTGTAAAAAAAAAAATAATAATAATACTCAGAGGTTGATATGTTGAGAGAAATATTTACTCATACTGATTAGTTGGAATAATCTGCTGATTTACAAAGCTGTTTGTATTCAACATTATCAAGGCTAATGGCGGCACATCAAGAATCTCAGTTTTGTTTATAGGGTTAAAGCGATAGCTGTGGCCTGTGTTTGCAAATACTCTAGAGAAATATTAGCAGCTGGCAAGATAAAAATGAAGTTAATTTGACAGTAGGAAGAATCACACGGTTTAATGCAGCATTTTATTATCAACTGTTGGCTTTTGGCAACTATTAGGAAGATGATTATCTCATATAGGGACATCCTGGGGGAAATGTTGACAAATTTCACTTCTTAGTTTGGTTTGGTTAATTTTCACAATAGTGCTGCTCAGTGTCAGGAAAAAAAACATTTTAATTTTTATACTTTTGGTAAAAATGGTACAGGCTTTCCCAACAAATTTATTTCTTTACCTTTACATGATTTTGCCACCTCTCTCTCTGATGAACAATCCATCTAACTTTCCAGACATATGATGGATATGCATAATGTTAATCCCTGAAGTTTTGAAATATAATAACCTTCCCACATATGGTAATCAAGCAATCCATTGTGGTTGTGACGGGGACTGCAGTTGAATATGTGATGCAATGTCTTGTTAATTTTCATATAGGGTTAGGGTTTAAAGTGGGCAAAACCTCCCGAATAATTTCCTGCAGTTTCAACAGCTGCCCATATGGGGCGATATAACAAGAACCTGTGAGCAGCAGACGACGCGGTGCTATCGGGCATGTTGTCCTGTACACATGAAGCCATTGTAGCAGCACAAAATGAAATGCAGCGAGTGAGAAACGGAAGAATTCAGCTGTGATTACGCAAATGAAAAGTGAGGTGTTGCAAAGAACGAAGTTTTCAAACCACTTGCACTGGACTCACAATCCATCATTCTCACACTCATCTGTTTACTAATTTTTCTGTGAAACATAACTCAAATTGACCCAAATTATTGGTGATATCTAAAATATCGCAACGACAATGTAGCTAGGGAAGCTGAGGTACTTGATGTTCTAGTGCCTGGCATTTGCAAGCAGCCAATCCAGGAGCGCCATTTGTTTTCCTTGGCACTAATTGGCTGTACCAGAGAGAAGATAAGGAAGACTGTAGTTGTTTGCTTCTGTGGCAGAGCTGAAACACTTTCCTCTGTGTTTAACACATATTTGGTGTTTGAAACTTTCAACAGTTCTTAGCGCTTTAGAGGGGTGTCTAATGTATTAGCAAATTTTAGCTAATCATCTGTCAGTTGTGTTCCGGATACCAGGTGTCCATGTTTACATTTGCTTTATTTCCTTTCATACCTCATTTGCTTTCTGTTAGCAAAATGTGTCAGAGTTTGCTAGCAAGTGAACTATGAGCAGCATTTTCAGCTGGATCTGAGTTTGTTTGAGTTTGGATGAAATTTCACCTCTGCCCAAATGAAGAAGTCAGTCTAAGGTAGCAACCTCTTATGCATCAAACAAGGTGGGTGTGAAACTGCACTTGCAGACCATGTTCTTTGGTGATTCAGTGTTAGTGTTGGACTCTATAAGCCACTATCATAAACATTTTTTGGGAGTAAGTAAGAAGCAGTCGATGTTGGTTACCTGATTCATCAAGGTAACCAACAAGCTTTTGTATAAACCACATAGACATCAGTTAACACACTCAAGGTACACGCAAACACCCCACAACCCTCGATCACTGGAAGAAAAAAACAAACAAACAAAAAAACCCTTTGTTTCCAAGCTACTGGAACCAGTAGAGCTGCAGAAAGCACAAAGTGTTCCTGAGGCTTGATGAGAGAAAATGAGCCGTTAGCTGAGTTTGGGCAAGACTATTGAGGGCTCCATATGTACAATAATAAATAATTTGTAAAGTCTAATAAATTATAAATCTGCTGAATATCATCCCACACCAACTCTAAAGTAGGCCCGGCTCTACCTCAAAGCACACGATCCCTTCAGCCTGAGGGTTCGACTGGGCTTGAGGTCAGGCTGCACATGGAGGGAGGTTTGTTGCATGACGACATGAGCCACCGACTCACTGTGGGTGTCTACCGCATGCCAGCATGAACCCATCCGTTCCCCCTTCCTTTGAGGAGGTATGAAGAGGTTGAGTGTCTTCCTCACTAAGATATTTATCAGATCATTCGGATAGCTAAAAGGCACTGCACTAAAGTCATAGTGGATGTGACAAGTTGTTCTGGATTTACATGATGCTGCTAACCTGCTGTACAGAGAAGAAAAAAAGCTAATTGGGAGTCTTGTGTTAGGCAGAAGTTAAAGACAAATGTCAAGTTTGTTTGTATAGCAGATTTCAAGATGGTTTCATTGCAAAAAGATCATACAGTCATAAAATATGAAACATTAAACATTACGTTTTGTCAAATGCAGTCATTAACGTCATCGTGCAAGTGCATATCAAATATGTTGATCAGTGTTTCACTCACTTCTAATCAAAGGCAACGCTAACAAGCCTTGATGTAAAAGGACTCAGTGTTTCAGTCATTTTGCTATTTTCTAGGAGTTTGTTCCAGATTTGTTGTACATATAAATTGAATACTGCTTCTCTATGTTTGGTTCTGGTTCTGGATATGCAGAGCAAAACCAGAAGACCTGAGAGGTCTGGAAGGTTGACACAACTATAGCAGATATTTAATATATTTTGTTGCTAAACCGTTCAGTATTTTAAGTTAAATGCATGGACGAATTTCTCTAGATCTTGCATTAGTACTTTAAGTGTGCAAATGTTGTTCAGTTCATTAAAGCCTGACTTTGCAACTGTCTTTACGTGACTCTGAAGGTTCACGTCCGAGTCCATCACTACACCCAGATTTCAGGCCCGATCTCTAGTTTCTAGCTGTAATAACTGTAAAGTGTTGACAATTTTGTCCAAGGTCGTCACTATAGTACTAGAAAGGTGAACAAGTTTTGCATATATGTGGATCATTACTTAGTTATTTTAGGTTAAAAAAAAAATTAAAAAATAAAATCCACCTTTAATTTCTGTTATAAGGTGTAAAAAAGGAAATACTAGTTAAGTTTTTGTTTTGTAACTTTAGTACCGGAGGTTTGTCAGGAGAAGAAACAGGTGTTCAAGTTTTCACAACTTCTCCGTACTTCTACACTCTTTCAAACCAATGTTTTGAAATCGAGTTTCCCATTTAGTTAATCATCTTCTGCCTTTGTATCTGAAACTCTTTGAGACAGATGGCTGAGGGGGGTTGTTACATAGAAAACATCACGTCAGTCACAAGAAAGCCCCACCACGTTGCACGCCCCGCTTTATCAGATGTTTTACTCTAACTGGGAGCCTAATTGACGAAGGCAGTGTCATGCTGTGAACTCTTGAGGCTAAAAATTAAGACAATATTTACAGAGATTGGAGAGACGAAGGGTTTAGTGTGGAATGCTGGGGAAGCAGATCAGAGAAGTGATCTTTTATGTGCAATTATTAGCAAGTGTCTAACTTCACAGGTATCTGCAATGGCTTCACTTTTCAACCATACAAGGCCAGCTGTTTGTATGAAGAAGCTGGTTATGTTTAAATATAATCATGGTGGACAATCAGGAAGCCTGAACACTTTACAAGTGAATCTCAACAAATTGGAGTATAATGAAAAATGATATTATAGCAAGGTAGTTCAGTCAGTCAGCTCAAGCTAACCATATCACTTTGAATTAGCTTGTCTGAATTGGCTGCAATCAGACTACAGTGTTAAATGCAAGCTGAAATCCAGCATGGATAGAGGTAGTTCTTTTAATTTAAAACAAAATATGGTCAACAATGCTCATGTAAAAGCAACATATCAGCCTTTAACCAACTAACTGCAGGCTTCTCATAACATTTCCGTTCAGAAACCATTGCCTCTGAGCCTAACAAGGTGTCTTGTCGCCGTCCTTGTACCTGATACCTTGTGTTCCTGTTGGGACCAAATGTGCAGCGACATCCTTAGGAAGACATGTAACATGGTGTGCAATGTTCAGACCTCCTATTTGCTCATATCTGCTGAAAAGGCTAATCAAATTTACCAGCACTCATCGTCCAGGGACCATTAAAGTACAAAATGTTACATCCCCTCATCCAAGAGTAATGAGGGTGTGTTGAGCTGGACAGGAGGCCTAGAAACATCCTGCCAGCATGGCTAAAAATGCTAATGTGTCACGTCGTTTGCTCTGGATTAAAAACGAGAAAAACAACTCCGACTAGGCATGCTACTGGGAATAAAGGACAGATAAGCACTCGACGTGACATCGGTATTGTTGTCTCTCAGTAGTTGTGTTTTGGCTCGTATAAATCGTATTTGCTCACCTGTCATAGATGTGCTGAATAAGACTCGAGCGCTTTAGATGTGAAATCACATTGCTCTGTTGCTGAAGGCGCTAATCAGCGAAGCCTGCTGGTGCAGTGATTACTTGGAATGAAATCTGGTTACCTACCACTGAGCAAGAGGCTTAACCACACGCAAG
The DNA here is from genome assembly GCA_903066825.1 of Alfaro cultratus. Classification (NCBI taxonomy): domain Eukaryota; kingdom Metazoa; phylum Chordata; class Actinopteri; order Cyprinodontiformes; family Poeciliidae; genus Alfaro; species Alfaro cultratus. The sequence continues at coordinate 82,709 of CAEFZX010006521.1, read as the reverse complement.
GACATCAGTTCAGCTGGATCTGCCATGGTTTGCTAAAAGTTAAACATCCAGTATTCCCAAGGATTCCGTAATTACAGCATTCACTTGCAAAATTGGGGTTATTTATATAGCTGACAGCCTCATGTTGCTGATTTGTTAAATCTGTTACATTTTTGGGAGGATTAAGAGTTATTGCCACTGTTAAACTATAGTGCTTTTCCAAAACTGTTCGTGCTTTCTGTTTTATTTTTCACATTTCATTGCATTTGTGACACTTGGATTTTATGTAATAGAGCAACATATAGTGATTGATTGTGACTTGGGAAAGGAAGCCATGTTGGGGAAAAGCATGGTGTGCATTTATGTTCAGACAGCTTGAATCTACATAGTGTGAAGAGTCACTTTTTGCTCCAAATTCAAACTGCCACTTGTGCCTCTTATTATTCTTAATGAAATAGGCCAAAGTTGCTCGGACCTGATAAAGTGCGGTTGTGAAATTTAAATTCAAATCTAAACTGGACTTTGCCTGGACCATTTCAACAAATGGAGATGTTTTATTCTAAACTCATTTCTTTGTGTCTCGGCTGTATGGTTAGAGTTTTTGTCGTATTGCACAATCTCAGGAAAACGTGGTCGTCTGGGTGACTGTTGTGGTGATAGGCATTGCAATAATAAACAAATAGTTATCATAGCTACACAGTGCAAGTCTTTCTGTTTTGGATTCATCACAAGTCCAGATCACTGACAAATGATTTATCTGGAAAAGCAGGAAATTCAACATTCCCTTCTCAACCCTGCGGTGTTATTGAAATGGCTTCATTTTGTGTCTGCAACAAGTATGCTCTACTTAACATCGGTCTGTTGCATAAATCAAAACGCAATGCAATGAACATTGTGTTTGCAATGTGGCCAAATATGAAATATGGGTACCTGCGCCTTCGCGAGGCTCTGCAAATTCATGATTCCACCAAGCAAACAACTGAAAGCAAATAAATGCTTTGCGAAGGTGTTATTTCATATCTTGCATGTACCTTATGAACGCCGCAGGCCAAGGCGGCTCGGTGAATGACTTGCATAAAATGTCTTTCATGGCAACTTTGACGGGGGGCTTGTGTCAGAGATGCAATTTTATCACATATTTATAACAGACAGTCTGAGAGAATAATTTAGAGCTGGGGGGTGGGAGGGGTGAAAAATCTCCTTTATCAAACTGAGGAGTCAAATTATGCAGGTACATTTAGAATGCAATGAGGTGTTGCACGGTTACAAACCAAGTGAAATTGATGTAGCCAATTAGCAAGACTGTACCCTCAAGCTCACATGAAAGCTCAGCCTTGATCTCAGTGGAAAGAGAGAGAGAGAGAGAGAGAGAGAGAGAGAGAGAAATCCATCTCTGAACAGTGATAAAGCAATGATGATTTGGTACCCATCAGAATGTCTGTCTAACATTGAGACTATGAATTACACTATATACTTCAGCTCTTACATAAGTCTATCCAGTAGATTGGCCTTGGGCATGTTTGGGACAGACTGTATTTAAAGCCAATATTTATCAAAGGTGCCTGACATTTTTCCCTTTGCAGCAGAGCTTCCTCTTGTAGAGCACAATCTATTGTGTCTGTTTGTAATGCATCACGCTACAGGACAAGGGAGATTTGTCAACAATTCAAGCGCTCCCTGCCGGAGCCGGGGTGCTGAGACCCAGGCGAGAGTGACAGATTGACTTTGCGGCGTCACGTCTGCAGGGCTTCCTTTACACGGACACTCGGTGGATGTGCATCTTCGGGCCCCCGTTTTTTGTTTTTTTTTTAATTCCTGTTGACACTCTGCTGGTGCTGCAAATTAACTTATTAATTTTTCACCACATGCTCGGATGGTAATTACATTTCCTCCCCTGTGCAGCCTATTGTCTCTGGAAATGTCATAAAATAGCTTAAACTGCTGCTCTGATTAGGGAGTAATCTGATTGACAGCGAAATTACCAGCCGTCAAGCGACATTCTCTGCATTCAAAGATGAGCTCGCTATTTTAGCGAAAGTGTAATTAGCCACAATGCAAGTTCAGCAGGCACATTGTTGCGGTGCTGTCAGGAACAATAGCAGCCTCTGCAGCAGTGTGGACTGGCAAAGCTTACCTTGTTTTCTTTTTTAGCTCTTTATTTGATTTGGTACAGCATTCTGTTATTGACTATTATGGCCACCAGAGTCATTGTCTACGGCATTATCTTTAAGAACTGCTTCATATTAATGGACAACGCTGACCTTTATATTGTGATTCTCGCTGGCATACATCTTAATCTCAGTCTAATTCGGCCCTTTTATATATTTGAAGTACGGCAACATGAAAAATAAGTATTTTAGTTTTTCCAGTAAATATATTTCAAATGGGCCTGTTTTAGATGATGTTCTCAATAGAAGTTGGTAACAATCCAAGCAGTCCCCAAATGCTGGCATAGAAACCAGCAGGTGCTGCTAATCAGTTAAAAAGACCTTCAGGAAAATGTTTTATTCTCTGAAGATTTTCCAGGTTTTCTCATTCAAGCAGGTTCAATAAAAGTTCATTTAGGAATAAATGAACTTATTCATTAGCTCATTGTCGCAATATGTACATACTACATTGGTTTTGAACAAACGTGCTCATCTCTACACTCCCGTTTGCGATTCTGCATTGTTGACCGCGGCACAAGGCCGTGTAATGTGATAGACACCCGGGGGGGCGACGTCTCTCCATCGCTGTTCATTTCTTCGTGCGACGGGGGGAAAATGGCTTGCCCTCCTCCAGCCAAGCGACCTGCAAAATTTGTTTGTGAAATTTCGAGCTTGGAAATGCAGACGAGCAACACAAAGTTGAAAAATGTTCAACTTTTGTTTCTGTTTCGCTTCCTGAGTATTGGGAGGCCCATAAGACGCTGCTGTGAACTGGGTAATCCTCTGTGGAAGAGAGGGCTTAGGTCAAAATATGTTGTTTAATGAATCTGCATTATGTAATATTAACCCATTAAACATTTAAGATTAATTGCACACTCCATCATTTGCAACCTAATATAAACACAAATGAGTCAAAGAATTGAATGGCTTAAGAATAACTACTCAACACCATCAATCCATTCATTGTCTTTTGTGTCTCTGAGACAAGGTCACAGAGGTGACATATTCCAGCTCTCGGGAAACAGAAACTGCGCTAACAAGCAATGCTCTCTAGTCTTGGGGATCCAGAAATATGTCATTAGTCCCCCTAACGAGTTCTGGCTCTGCTACAGAGTCACCTTCCAGTGGGATGTTCCCGAAAGCCCTTCAAAGGGAATTGCCCAGGGTGCATCTCGATCACAATACCTGAACCACCTTCACTGACTCTTTTTGAAGCGGCGGAGCAGCAGCTCTGCTCTAAGTAACTTGCCAATGATGGAGCTCCGTGCCAGTCTCCCTACCAAGGAAGCTCATTTCAGTTCCTTGCATCAGGAATCTCACCAGGAAGCTTTTCTGTCCTGATCCATATCTAGGATTGTAATTCGAGATTTTTACTTTTTGTCTCAGTCTGCTCTTTAACAAGACATATCAGAGCAGTGCCCACATTACAGCAGATGAGGCCCCAATCTGGCCGTCTATCTCCCGTTCCATCCTACAATCACTCGTGAACGGAAAGATACTTGAATCCATCTGCTTGAGTCAGAGAATGGGAACATTTTTTTTTTACTAAGCCATCCATTGGGACTAAACCAGCCCTTAATATTTGGCACTATTGCAATATTAGCATTTGCAAATACTGCTGCAATGCTTGTTTTTGGTTGGGTGGTTTGGTGGGGGGCGGGTTCCCCGTCTTTGCTTGGCTTTTTCCTTCATAGGTTTAATTTTTTTCTTGAACTGAGATGAGATGATCCTTTATACATACAGCAACACAATTTAAAAGCAATTTGTGTTGACTTCTTTGTTTGCTTGTACAGCTGCATGTCCTACTAGGGTTTTTGGACCAACATATAATGTGAATCCATCTCAAAAGGCCTATTTCTGATAAGAAAAACATTGAAGTATTCAATGCTTATTTTGAATGTTGTCAGTTCTCTATTGCTGCCACCACTGTCTCTACCAGTCAGACTGCGTTTTTCAGCCATGCATGAAAACGGCATGTAAAATGAACCAGTGTCTGCCCTGAATACTGAGGCATGACTGGCTTTGTCATCAGCTCTCCCTGATCAGGGACATGGAGTTTTCTGTCATTCATGCGATCAGTATGGGGACGCCGCACTCACACCACGGTCACATGGACAATCATGCCTGTTAATGATGACTTGCATTATATTGACTAAGACCGATCTGACATCCCCGCTGACGGGGAAATGGTTCGTTCCCTAACTGTTTGTCAAGAGGAGAAAAACTTTTTTCCCCCCTCCGTCTCTGCTTTCTCCTCGCCTTTGCTCTGTTCAACTCAACATACACCATGTCTTCACTCCTTGTTCCCTGTTTTTTCCCAATTTTTTTTCCTTCCCTCTCTGAAAATCACAGCGCTGCACACGCGCCCACACCAGCCCACTCACACATTTCCAAGCCTCTGCGTTGAGATAAGTTGAATGACTTCATTGTGATTTTGTCTGTCACCAGACAAATGTATGAAATGACAGCTTCCACTCCAGTCCCCAAAACAGAGTGTTTCCTTGTATTTATTTGATGAATATTTAGTCTAAGAAGTTGAAGATGTATATATTTTTTGACAATATGTTATAGCGTAACACCAGAAATAACCCGGTTAGTCAGGTTATCTGCTCCATCTGCCTACTCTCAGTTTGCCCAACAGCGTCGTCCTTATGAATAGTATTTAGCAGCAAGAAATATTTCCAGAAAGTCACAATTGTCCTTCTAACAGAAGGAAATGTGTAAGAACCTTATGTGGACATTCAGCAGCAAGTGGGGTAGGGGCAACGCTGTTAATCTATGCTTTAAACTCTAGCGGGTTTGACACTTTCTCTGGTCTATTAAGTGAACTGAGATAAGATGAGATAATCCTTTATTAGCTCCACAAGTGGAAAATTTAAGCTGTCATGGCAGAATGTAGACAGCATAAGATAAACTACTTTAGTTCTTTAGTAGGTACTTTAAGGTATTGGTGTACTGGCATATTGTTAGTTTTAAATGTTTGGTACACTTTGATACCAGTATCTGCCTTGAGCCCAGTCTAATTTTTCTGCATATCCTTATTGGTCCCAAGGTTGCTGATTTGGGCTTATCACAGAGTCAAATTTTTATGTCAAAATTTGAAGTAGCCACTTTCTGGTTTAATATTCAGGATTGGAAATCTGTGTTAATGTGCATCACTGTGCTATGCAGCTGCCTTGCACGGTGTTTTCTGAGCAACCAGCGGGGGAGGGGTTCTTAACACGACACAGGCAATGAATGTTAGAGATTGACAAGATGTGGAATGCATGGTGCGGATAATCTGATACTGAATTTGATTCCTGGGAGTCGAACTTCTCTATGAAGGGTAGAGTTCAACCTTAATAAAAATATGAGAATCTCAGACATTGTAGTAGAACAGATAGTTGGTATTTAAGGCTAATTTTGCATTAGAAGATGCTCAGGTGGTTCATTGTGTCTGTATATATCCTGGATTTGCTTAATTGGAGACCTTTTATGGCTTTCCAATCAGAAGCAGATGTTAGTCCCGTGGAGCAGTGTGATGTTTGTCCTATTTATCTTACCTTGCACAGAAATACAAGAAATCCAAAAGGAAAGAGTCTATATTTAGCCCCTTTTATGAAGACCTCAAGCTGAGACTTTGTGTAATCTCCAGAAAGACAGCAGTGCTATAGGATTCAAAATGAACCAGCTACAGTGTTGCTTCTCAGATCCGCCAACGGAGGTAGTGACAGTGCCACAAATGTCATCTTATGAAAGGGTCAGCACTATTTATGGCTCACAGGTGTACTGTTCTGTAATGTTACTCTGGCCAACCCGTCAGCCGAGGGTTTTAAACTGAAAGTACATCCGTCCAGGCTGCGATGTGTCACTTGACATGTGACAAGTCTCAGCAATAACAAGCTCTTGCTTCAGACCAGGGCTCTGCTACGCCAGACCTCTACTCTCACCGTCCTGCAATGTTTGGATGCATCCCTGTCCACCACACCTGGTTTAAATGAAGGGTTAATGACCAGGCTGTGAAAACTTCCTGACATGCCAAGAAGACAATTCAGTCTTTGGATGCAGGTGCATCCAGGGTCAGTGACACTTCGCTGGAATCTGCTGACCCCTGCTCCAGACTTTCTTTCGTTGAGTATCTGTGTTTTCAGTTGAACAATGTTGCTTAGCATGTTGGCCAAAAACGGAAACCACTCTGATCTGCTAACTGAAACATCAACACACTTTTTTTTTTTTTTCTGAAAATATGGATCTTTGGAGGATAACTCCTACCGGTTTTTTAATTAGTGTTTTAAATTTGTGGAGGGCTTTTAAGATGGCTAAACAGATGATTATAAAATTAGCCATCCTTCAACTTTTTCTGTTGCATCGTTTTTTGTTTTTTTGGTGGATGAATTTCCAACTGGAACGACCATACTATAAAAACGCTTTGATGCAGTATCAGGGGGCTGCGTGGGTTCTGCCAGCAGCACAGCAGCACTTTTCTTTTTTCTTTTTTCTCTTTTGGGCAGCATATTCCTCACACAAGGCAACAGCGAGACTCAGCTAGAGTCTCCTAAAATCAGTGCTGTATTATGACTGGATAGATGTGATGGAAGGGGGTAGAATAAAGGACAAAAACGGAGAGACACGCCAGGTAATATCAACTGCCAAATATTTCCTTTTGATAATGAAACAGCAAGAGTGACTCACTGCAAAGACAAATCAATGGATGAATTGTTCACCAAGAGTAGCTGATAGTATTAAAGAGATAAATTGCCTCTCAGCTTGGTGGTGGTGTGGATTCAAAGATGTGCTGCTGCATATCAGAAAACAGAAAGAGATTTTAGGATAGGATTTTTATTTTTTTTTTCTCCTCAGTCCAACGATTGTAGAACATTCCTGACCAATACAGGTTTCTATGTGTTAAAACCTATATTTATAACATGATCATGCATTTTTCCAGAACGGTTTAGAGATTCAGCATCGGCCATTTTCATGCGTTTTCAACCTCTTCCTTCCTTTTCTGCAGTTCCACCAGTGATCTTGAGGCTGGCTGAGCCAGAGAAACGCCACGACACCTGCATCGAATTCACAGTTCGCGGTTACCCGTACCCCAAACTGCGCTGGTTCCACAAGCAGACAGAGATCAAGGAGAATGACTTTATCTGGACCGACAAGGACACTTACCAGGACTACTTGGAGGGTTGTCTGTTGTTTAAAAACCCCACCCACCTCAATAACGGCAACTACACTTTGGAGGCCAGCAATCATTTGGGAACAGTCACGAAGACGGTATATGGTCACTTCCTCAAAGACGAGATAGAAATTGGTGAGTGGACGACTTTTTTTTCTTTACTCAACATGCAGTTTAATCAAGCTTCAACCCCCCAGGTTTGATAGAAAGTGAACCCAAGGTGGAGTTACCATCAACAAAAAACATTTTTTGATTCCACCTTAAACGATCATGTTCAACTTCTGACTTTTCAACTAGGCCTTTCGTGAACTTTCCAATTTGGAGGTTTCCAGGTTTTATAATGACTCCAGAACATATTGGAGGATTTGGTTTTATAGTAAAACGTTCCAACAGAGCATGCAGGCTGTGTAGCTAATCCCTACTGCACTGGTTCATTCAGGTTGAGTCAGGTAGGTTGTTCACTTGCAGTTCACACTGAGTTCAGACCGGGAAGCAAAGGAAACGCACAAAGTCTGGCAAATTTCTCCCCATGGTCAGCATTCCGGGGCGAAACCTGTCAGCTTATTGACGTGGCGTGACATTCTCTGTCTCTTCTTTTACAGGCTCAGTGGAAATAGGTGAGTGTTTCTATTTTCAATGCAACCTTGTTGGATTTAACTTTTTCTGTTTTGTTTTTTTTCCCCCATTTGTTACTGCTTGCTATATGTGGGTTTGCCCACACACATACAGAGAGGCGCGCACACACAGACACTGTTTGACTAACACTTTCATGATAGTAACCATGGAGAAATTTGTTCACTTTGTGCTCCTCCATAAAGTAGTTCTTAGCAATGACATTTGATCTACTTTGTCAAGTAGAATAAATCCTCTTTGTATGAACTAAGCGCTGTGTGGGGGCAATGATTTAGTTAGTTTTGACAACCACATTTCTTTTTTTTCTTTTGTTTTTCTTTTTACCATTTTCTCCTCCTGTACTTCCTATCTTTGCATTGTGCTTCTGGTTCACTGTAAACCTGACACACATCTGCAAACGGTAGCGATGGATAGAAACGGTGCTTCTCTTGGCCCACTATGGGTTAATACTTGCTTTAAAACAACATCTCATGGGACACTGGGGAAGACTGTCATGTAGAGGTTGTGCTAAAGGAGTTAGCCTGTCAGCAAAGCAAAGCAATTCAAGCCTAAAATAATATCTTGATGATAAGCATGTTACAGCAGCACAGTCGTCCCCAACGCTAACATTAGCTTCCATGGTTCATGTTTGTAAAGAAGTCTTTTTTTTCAAAGAAGTTCCATGAATGATGAGAAGTTCCTGAAAGACTTGAAAGCTCAATGGGTGTAACAGCACTGTGCACAAATCAGATGGCAGAATAACCTAAATAACAGATTCAAAATTAGTAAATATTTTGCTGTTGAGCTCATATGCCTGTTTATTCACAATTTAGCAGCTAATAAGTCTTCGAATTGAAAATGTTGCTAATTTTGACTGTGGTTTTTGATTTAAATGTGATTATTGATTGCAGACCCGGCAATTAACTTGATTAAAAGTTTAACCAGATTCCACCACCAATTTCAATGTAAGTTGTTTTGAACAGAAGCACTTCAAATTTAGCTGTCACATCGGTTTTAGTGGTTTTTCGAATAAAAAATAATAATAAATAAATAAGATATATACAGTGTATATATATATATATATATATATATATATATGTATATATATGTATATATATATATATATATATATATGTATATATATATATATATATAATTTACTATTTCCCTTATTGTCTACCTTAGTTATATGACTATAGTGTGTTAATAGAAAAAGGCCTCTCTTTGGTTGTGACAGCATGAATTACTGAAGTCGTGTTGCATAACAGTGTTACCGAAATTCCTTTGATTATATCGGGCAACATTATGAGCAACTTGAGCAGGAAAGCTGCTGCTAAGATCAACTTTCAGGTCGTTGTTGGTTGTCTTTTAGATGGTTTTGGCAGCTCAAACAAAATGGGCTAATCCAATCTTTGACCTTCGTTGGGTTTCCTCCCTCATCTATATGAAGCCGTTGGTTCCAGCCGGTTGTGATACTGCTGCCTGACCAGTGATGGAGACGAATGGACTTGCGGGGCCCAGCTGCACGAGGCGGTTCTGTGGCCTCGTGCTGGCACACATGCACCAACTCGTACTGCTGCTTGTGAGAGCGTTCAGTGACAGAGGGTAGACTACTGACAGACTGAGTGATGCTAACGCTGCTGGGCAGAGAGGAGCGCAGAGGGAGGAGAGAAGACGGGGATCATAGCCAAGAGGGAGGGACTCGGGGTTAGTGGTGGCAAACACTCGCACACACACTTCAGCGCTGTGTAGGTGTTTGCGCCTGGGCAGCCAGCCATTAATTTCTCCGCAATTATTCTTTAAAGCCCTGGCCAGAGGTCCCAAAAGTTATTTTCTTTTTACGGTTTGATATCATTATACATTAGAAAGTCCTTTTCTCTTTTTTTTTCTTTTTCTTTTTATTTTTTTTTACCAAAATCTGTAATTTTTAGGTGTATTTGTTGTGCATTAAGGCTGGTGCGTGTGAAATTTATGCCACTTAGTTTAAGTCTATTAGGTTAAAATTTTTGCCAAACTCTTGGTTTTTCATGTAATATTTGTTTGTTGCAGTCTCTGTGTCTTTTGACCAGTTTTATTTCACCTGATGTAACATTTGGCATGCTGGCATCAGCTTCCTTCTGTGGCTCTTTTATAAATGTTTACTTCTACATGAACTCTGGCTTTGTTTTTCTGTGTCTTAGTTGTTCAAGTACACGCATGTGATTGTGCAGCTGTAGCAAAATGTTCACAATATCTTTGCTCAGAAGCCTGAGTCTGGGTGCAGCAAAGTTTGGATATGTTTGATTATATGTAAAGTTATTAATTTATGTGCATTTTAACACACTTTGTGGGCTTGCTGGATGGTGCAGAGCCTCGTAAAAGCAACAAAGCCCCTGACCTTTTTCACACTCCAGCTCAGTGTATTTTACAGCGCACTAATATGATAGGCCAAACACAAAATAGTTTCACTGTAAAGAGAATTCATATATATAAAAAATAAACAGTTGTATGTGCAAATATCACTTTGTCAATCAAATCAAAGCGGCTATGTGCATACAATGTGAAAAGATGTTCAATATTTTTTAACTTTAAGAGCCACTCATCGAATGCAGAGACAGCTATCTATTAATATTTTAACAGTTTACCAGGTTTTATCAATACATTCATGCACAATTGGCCCTTGATCTTGATGTGGACCAGAATGAAAATGAGTTTAACATTCGTTCTAGCAGAACATTGTCCTAAGCATACAGCCCGTTAGTAATTTAGATCAAAGCATATTTATGTGTTGGAAAAACCCATTTTAAAGTGCAGAGCTAAGTCCAGTCAACAACCTGAGACATTGTTATTCGCAGATAAAACAGTGTTGTTCTGTTTTGGGAAAATTTAAAAGGGGAAATAATGTCAGTCTGTAAGTGTGAAAAACTAGCTGACTAGTTTTTCAAAGGGTGTGAATGGTTTTGCAACCCTCAATAATGTATAAGTAAAAAGACATATTTGCATAATCAAACAAAAACCTTAATATCAGATGTCGTAGAGCATGTCATTTCTTTGTCATTCTGAGCTTTTAGGTTGCGCATTAACCTGCGTTCATATTATTATTATTAATTTAATTCATTGGTCAGCTGCATAGACGGTGCTTTATGACTCAATACAGCTTGGCTTGGGCTAAAATGAATAAAAGTGTGTGCAGCTATTATCTGCCTTTGCAGCGAAGGAGCAAACCAATGTCATAAAAGGTTTTCTTCCCTCCCTGAGCCTCTGATGCCTTTTGTTGTGCCTTTGTGTTGCAGGTGGGATCCCTGAGGATGAAACAGGGCGACCAGAAGAAGATACATTTGGGGTGAGTCTTCTCTTTAGAAACATGGTTGAAAAAAAAACCTCACGATGTCGGTGGAGAGATGCTTTCGTTTTCTGCAAATATTCCCTACTTTTTATTTGTTGTTTTTTTCTCTGGGTTTGCGTTGACATACTTGGCTTGAACACTGAAAGGTTTGCACACAACCAGCAAAGCACTGCTGAATAACGCAGATGGTAACAAATGGCATAAACCGAGAAGGACTGCGACTGACAATGATTTTAGTTGAATATTCAATCGATTATTTTACCAATTATTCTGACAATGAATCGATTAATTTGATTTAAAAATAATAAAATCATTTAACCACTTAAACCAGGGGTGTCAAACTCCAGTCCTCCAGGTGTCCTGCAGTTTTTAGATGTGCCAAAGGTACAAAACACTGGAATGAAATGGCCTAATTACCTCCTCCTGGTGTAAATAAGATCTCCAGAGCCTTAATGACCTGATTATTCTATTCAGGTGTTGCTGCAGAGGCACATCTAAAAGTTGCAGAGCAGTGGCTCTCCAGGACTGGAGTTTGACACCTGTGACTTAAACCTATTTTATACTATTTTAAAAATCCGCAAAAAATGCAAATAAATAATTCGGTTCTCTTCTCTTTTTTTTTTTTTAAATAAGAAAATCAACATTTTATTGCCTAAAATGCAATAACATTACATTCCTTTAGACACTTAATTTGTAGCAAAGGATGGAGCTACAGCTAAAAGTAAGTCAACATATAAAAAGCTCAGTTACTTGACTTAACATCAGTATAGTTTAGGACTGATCTGTTTAGTACAATGGTAAAATAATAATCACCTTTTGGATATTTACAAAGAAGAATTAATTTATTGAATGCAAAACTTATTTATTTTTTGCTCAGTGTTGGCTTAGTTGCTCCTCTAAGTGTGTTGTCCTTTCAGCACATGACCTTTTTTGAGTCTCCATACCTCTATATTAAACGATTAATCGATTTCTAAGTTAGCTGACGATTATTTAAACAGTCAATTAATCACAGTTAATTTCATTGGTTTGTCCCTAAAACTGAGCATACGTGTGTGTCTCCTGGGTTTTTAATCTTCCTCCATGAACAACCATCAGTTTGTTCATCAAGACCCAACAATGTCTGTGTACAGCACATAAATCTGCCTCCGTGTAATGCATTATTAAACAGCTCCATATTTCCTATATTTCCTCATATTTTTCTCTTTCCAAAGTGCCCCGGTAGATAGAGCTAACCTTTAATGGGCTCTTAATAGACTTATAAATGGCAGACATTTTGACATATGAGAGCAGGAAGTGCACAGGTGTAATTAATAACCTTCATAATGGCTGCTGTCAGTCTTCTGTGACAGTTCTCCTTTCATGGGTGGACTGCATGCCGGTCACTGGCATGCCATCCTCTCATACCTGATGGAAGTGAGCCACTGCAGAGTTATTAATTAAACATGTGTTTCTCCTGCTATGGCCACTTCCCTGCTGAGAAAAATTGCCGTGGTACCATTTACAACACTGAAGTGTAACGTGTCACTGCTGGCGCACCTGTTAACACGGACAGTTATTTTTGAAGCCTTTTAGTAAAATTATGGAGGGAAAAATGACAGGCGCACAAAAAACAAACAAAAAAGAAACGATAAAAGCTGTTTTCAGAATCTAGTCAAGAAAAGAGTGAGGTAAACGTAATAACAAGACGTAATACTGGAAACAAAAAACAGGGCATTTGTTTTCTCTTTGTAACTTTATAAAATTACAGAAAGCAGAAAGAAAATATCTAAAAGTTCTGGGGCTCGCACCTGAAACAGGCGTACATCACTTTCCACGCAAAGGCTGTGATCTACGAAAACAGCATGATGGGAAAACAGCGTTGTTACTTTGGTTCTGCTGTTGAGTCATGACAAGCCCAGTTCAATATTAAACCAAAGACATTTAAACATTTCATCAAAGTTTTCTCACCATCACATTCCTTGCTCCAGATGATCGCCACGGTGATGTGGACCAAAGGTTAACACTTAAAATATGAGGCAAGGAGTGATTGCTGTTATTAGCACTACATTGTTGCGCTGATCTTGTATGAAACTCAAACTACAATCAATGAAATCTAATAAATAATTTAGAAGTTCAAGTTGCAGGTTCCTAAAACAGAGAGAATGTTTGGATACAGTGCAGGAACTTGTGCCATTAAACTAGAATGGTGTTTAAATGAGTCTTAAAACGCTGATGGCTGCAGCCAGACCTGATCACTACCTGACCTGCAGAAGCAACAAATGGCTTAAACAGAAACCGTCTGACAAAATGAAGCAGGGTAATAATAAATCTCACATAACACCCGACAAAGAGAACCAAATTAAAAACAAAAAGCAGTTTTCAAATGATTGTTTCACTTCATAAGGAGAAAAGAAACACACAACTAACTACTGATTGTGCCACATTTGGCAGCAACAACTGCCATCAAGTGTTTGAGATAACTGGTAATAGGTTTTTTTATATTACTGTGGAGGAACATTTGCTTTGACTTCTTTTTCAGAATCGTTTTGGCAGATTTGATGGTTTTCCTCTATTTTTTTAAAAAATTTTTTAGCATAATGCTCTAATTCATGATTTAACAAGACAGACTTATGTATTTGCTTCTTGGTTTCTCTTGCTAAACAAATTCATAACCTAAGTGAATTCACTCTGGCTACCAAAGTTTAATGTCTGACATTAAACTTTATCTAAAGGTCTGAAACGGTTGTTTGTCAAGAAGCAAAAATGGCAGAATTTTGTGTGAGCAGACTACACTTTTTCCTACAAAACAAAACAAGAAACAGGAAAACACATTCAAAAAATAGCTTAGCTCTGTCATCTGAGCCACTAAGCTATAACTATGAGTGAATATAAAGAAATAAATTATGTTCTACACCTCTTGGCTTTCCCTACCTTTACAATTGTTTCATTTCTATAAATACAGATATATTTTAATATCATTTTCAAGCATACTTTTCGGATTACAGCTACGACATGAAACAAGAGAGACCTCAATTAAATGTGAAGGAGAGAAATGTATATTATAAAAAGCTGCAGCCTTTCATACAAAGGCAGTCGCATTGAAACACAGAATAAGTTGTAGGAATCGTAATTAAATCAAACCATACAGAGCTTCAGGAGGTGAAAGCAGTGTTCGATCTGAACCCCATTCTGCCCACCAGGTTTGATTCTGAACGTAAAGACTGTTTACGTGGCGCGACGTTAATCAAAGCAGAAATCACCTCATTTCACCCTGATTTGATTAGGCCTAATTTCCTGATTGCTCTCGTCTTGTCCCTCCTAGGTTACCATCGCCGTGGGTCTGGCGGGCTTCGCTTGCGTCCTCCTCCTCGTCCTTTTTGTTCTCATCAACAAGTACGGCCGACGCTCCAAATTCGGTATGAAAGGTGAGTCCGCGCAGCTAGTTGGACGAGGGAGAGAAGCCCAAAGAGCCGCTCCTGTTGCTTTGCCTTTCTGGCTGTTGTGTCTCGGTGTGGAATCAATTCCGCTTGTAAATCTTCCCAGGCCTTGTTGAGCTGAAAATCATTCATGAGTGACAACTGAAGCAGTCCCACGTTTTAGTGCAGGTTAAATAAGCCGATACTTCATTTTAGCTATATTTCCTGCATGGAGTCATTTGGAAAAAAATGATGTTTTCCTTCAGTAGGACGAAAGTGTGTTAGGTAGATTTTTCTTGCTTTTTTCTTTTTCTGCTTGTACACAAAGTGAAATAACTCAATTTTTCTGGAGAGGACATGCAAAGTGATTGCTCAATTCTTTCATTTTGCGTTTTTAGTGTCTTACATTAACACGTCTTCTAAGTAGAGATGCGCTGATCAGAGTTTTATGCCTCTGGTTTTTGTAAAGATGTTTATTTTCCCCACTGAGTTAAAAGAATGCATAAGGGAAGTATACACATTGTTTTTAAACTTTCTGCCATTGTGGTGTCTATCTCCAGCTAACGTTCTGGGTGAGAGGCGGGGTCACCCTGGACAGGTCGCCAGTCTGTCGCAGGGCAACACAGAGACAAACAACTATGCACACACACACTCACACCTAGGGACAATTTAGAAAAAACAATTAACCTGACAGTCATGTTTTTGGACTGTGGGAGGAAGCCGGAGTACCCAGAGAGAACCCACGCATGCACAGGGATAACATGCAAACTCCGGGAATCGAACACAGGACCTTCTTGCTGCAAGGCAACAGTGCTACCAACTGCGCCACTGTGCAGCCCCTACAGTATGTAACTTCTATGGAAAGTGTTTTTTACATATTTGTTAAAATTACCATAATGTCATGACAGAATAAGAAATCTGTAGAAAGAAAATCTGTTGGTTAAATGAGTTGCTCTGCCTTTTCCCAGTTCTCCAAGCACTAACTCCAGAAATACCCCACTCAGTCAGAATCGACCAATCAGAACCAGCAGGAGGGTCTTTGCGCTGTCAATCACTCTCGTTCTCAACCCCACTTCACTCCCTTTCTCTCTGCTATGCTTGAGCTGGTTCATCACAACATAGCCTGCCACAAATGCTAAAGCTAGTTAGCATGCTCACCAATGACAGTGGATAAACGGTTCTCCTGAAATGGTGAGTTGTTTCTCCACCATTACCACATTGAGCAGTGAGTACATGAGGATGATTGACAGCACTAAGACCCTCCTCCTGACTCTCATTGGTTGTTTTTGACTGGGAGCTAAGCATTTCTTCAGATGGCAATGAAAGCTCAGGGAGGAGGTGGAGGAGCTCAATCTTTTCAGATAATCTGTCTCATAACATACAGTCACAACATGGTGACAGTTTCAACAGATATGGAAAAAACATATTTTTGTAAAAGTTATGTACTGCAGCTTTACCATTAAAAACAATTACAGCGAAAGCTGTCCTTTCTAATTCATCCTAATGTCATCCTATATTAGCAGTTAGGTACTTATCATTTCTGCAACAGTTTTTCCATACATGAGACCTTTGAAATGGTTTTCAAAACTTATGACAGATATTGAAAACTTAAAAGGTTAAAACAGAGAATTTGTCCTGCAGTCACAACTCTCTCTCATACTTGATCTCTTGCAACCGGAATGCAAAATCATCACTATGCTTAAAGGAAAAAAAATATTAAAATGGCTAACTTTTAATTTTTACTTAGTCACAGTAGTATTATTGCTATGACTTGACGGTGCTTAGGTATAGCACATTCACTGACCTGAAAATTCTGCTTTCCTTTCCCTTCTTTTTGTTGAATTTTCATCAAGCACGGGATCATTTGATTCCGGTCAGCAGCTGATTTACTCAGCACATCTCCGCTTCTGATGCTTCCGGAAACGTTGGGCGTACTTTGCTCTGTCGATCATGTCGAGTATCCGCTTCAGGCCGGCTCCAGATGTTGCTTATCTCCTGGCTGTTGGTGTTTTGACAGACGGAAATGGCTGCTGTTGGTCTGATCTCGGAGTGGATCAGGGGCAGAGGCGAGACGGGAGTTCAGCTCCTGTTGGTTCGTTTCTCATCAGACTGAGAGGAAGAGTCGACGGCATGCGCTTGCGTTTGATTTGACGAGCAGCTCCGTTTGTATGTAGCTGTAAGTTCGCTTTAACTAAAACAACCCTCTTGTTCGTTTGTCGTTTTAAGTACGTCGTAGTTTCTGTCGTCTCAAAAATGCTGATGAATATTAACGCGGCACTCTGACCCTCAGACTTCCCTCTTCTTCATTAAATGCATAAAGTACGGCGCCGAACCAGAAGAGCGACTGCCACCTGTTAATTACCTATTTTAGAGGATTAAAGATTATTTACCTCAGTAAACATCTCTGCTGTAACATTTTGGAGGGTGGAAATTAATGCAGAGGCCTAAAGCCGGCTCTAATCAAGGACAAGCTTTAATAAGGTTTCACATGCTGCTTGTTGTGTCACATTAATTTTTTAGCTGTGTTAGCAAACATGGATCAAAAGCCTTAATACTTCATGAACTTTTAAATGCTTTTCAAAACTTTTTTTAAAGATACAAATCTGATTCTAATGCATTCAGCTCTGATACCCACAGACACAATCTGATGCTGCAAACTGTCTAAATTTGAAAAAGTGTTTTTTATTAAGTTAAATATTGTTTAATTTCAATTTAGTTTTTATTAGTCACAGTAGTTTAGCTTTGTCATACTTTGGTAAATTTGTAGGTGCAGCATTCAAAAAGCTCAAAGTGTTGTGATTATTTATACATCGATTGGGTAATGAATATTCATCAGAAGCTACATTTTCAAAAACATTTATTCAATTATTGTTGAACAACCAACAAACCTTTGCTGCCGCCATTTTGTGGCCAGCATAAGTTCCGCCTGGAGGAATATGGAGGGTCTTAAATTAGCCACAGTTGACTTAAAGGCTAATAAATAGAATCAAAAACATGAAAATGAAGGATATCACATCTGTACTTTCAGTATGTTTCACTTAGGTTTAGAATCGTACAATATAGTTCCAGTTAGTCATAGTTTTCCCCCATTAATTACCGTTTTTAATTATTTCAGTTAAATTATTTACTCAATTCTCAATTATAAACTTTGTCAGTTTTAGTTCATCCTGATCTGGAGGAGCTGCAGCGATTCACAGCTCAGGTGTGAGGAAATTTACCCTGGATAACTAAACAGGATAACTCTGTCCTGTTTAAAGTTTTCCATAAATCACAAAGGGAACACAGAAACATGTTCAGGTCGAATCCAAAATGTAACTTATTGGCTTCAATACAAAGAGCCGAATAGAGTAGAATCTTTATTGAAACATTGTTTTTATTTGGAGAATTGGCCCAAAATGTCTCATTTAAAAATATACTACAAATAATTACTTATACTTCATTCATCCTTGGTTAAAAAATGAACTGAAATGTAAAATGGAAACAGACGACGTCAAATTGACCGCTGAGCGGCATTCAACATGGGGATAGCTGAAGGGTAAAATCTGTTTCTCAGGAGTTTTTGTGTTAGAAAACTAAAGGCACTTTAAATGCACCACTGTCATGGTGGTGAATGTATTGACCTTATGAGAAGTGAAGCTGTTCAACGCAAAATGGAAGACGACAAACAGAAGACGCAAAAAAATTGAGACTTCACCGTAAATACATATCCAGAGTTACGATAGAATGATTTAGATAAAAGCATTTTTATGTGTTAGTATGGCCTAGTCAAAGTCCAGATATAACTCTAACTGAGGGAAGCTTGTTACCCAATTCTCTCCATCCAGTCCAACGAAACTTGAGCTATTTTGCAAAGAATAATAAAGAAAAATCTCTTTCTCTGAGATGAACACCTGAAACTATCCAAACCTCCAGGAAATTTCACATATTATAGACAAGACGGGGCTGAATACTAATGCAAGTCACACTTTTCAGATATTTATTTTTTATTTTTTTAATTACTGGGATCATTTTTGACCTTAAGCATTATTCACTGCGTTGTGTTGGTCTATCGCACAAACACCAGATAAAAAACATTGACGTTTTGTGGCTGAAACGCAAGAAAACAGCAAAACAGCTCAAGGTGTGCGAATACTTTGCATTATTTAAAACAAAATGAACCCCGAATCAGAAGCAGGAAAAATAATACATAAATCAGCAAGCAACAGTGAGAAGGAAGAGAACACACACACGACTTGAGCAGCTGATTGAAGGCGCTGAGTGTTGGCGTTTCCGTAAATGAGATCTGCTTGCTAATGATGCGCCCGCTGCACCCTAACTTTGTCATTTCTCTTTTATTCAAGTACCTTTATTCAGTTCATGTAACTGGATTTTGCACAGCAGAGGAGTTTATTTACATCCACCCACGGCTGTGAGTCGCTGCGTGTGTGTGTGTGATTTAGTTCAGCATCTAGTCTACGCAGCTTCAGAGAATCAATATGAATCTGGCTGTAAAACTCAGTCTGTCAGGAATCTGTGTTACTGCGCGGCTTTACTTATTTATTTATTTTGTTATACTTGCTATCTAAATCGAAGGTGATGTACTGCTTCACATCTGCAGCATGTGGGAATTCTCAGAGCAACGGCCAGCAGCATTTTGCAACGGGGCTGCATCAGTCCTCTGAACACAAGATTGCCTCGTGGATAGGACCAGACTTTATCTGGAAACCTCTGAGTACTATAGGATTTTTTTCTTTAAATGCCAGTGTAAGCCTTTTTCTTCAACCACTGCTCATCCAGCACTGCTTCATAAGATATGTTGAAGGGGCAGTATTATGTATTTTCTAGGTACCTGATGCCATTTTATAGCACAACAAAGTAACCGTCACCTTTAGTTGTTACAAAAATGCTTTAAATGTCAAATTGTCACCTTCCTAAAACAATGAGCCAATTACTTTTTCTTTTGCCAGACATCTCTTAGAAAGAAATGGGTGTCGATTTTTTATTTATTTATTTTTTCAGCATTACTTTTGGCAAAAAAGTTATTTTAGGAAGCTGACGAAATATGACTTAAAAGAAATTATAATATAATATAAAATATAATATTAAATATTATATAATATTTTAAGAAAATGGCAGATTTGTCTTCATCATAATCTAATCAGTCATCAATGTCCGTATGTATGTAGGCACCTCTGGCTCTGCCAGTGAGTAAGGATGTCAGACGAAAAACCCAATCTGATTTCTGCCACCGATGAGCTGTAGCCATACGTTCAAATGTAACCAGAAAATGTTCATTATCATCTTCAGCTAACTTCTCCAATCTGCCCTCCAGAACCGAATAACAGGTGAAGTAGATGGATTAGGACTAGCTGACATTGCCTCAGCCTGGGCCTGTTGAGCAGAGGTAGAAGGCCCATCATCAGCAACTAAAAGATCAGAACTAGCTGCAGGAGAATCTGATTGGGATGATAGTTGTATCTCCGACTGCGGAAGTTTAAACTGATGTTGAAGGGATTTAAATTCTTGCTCTTGTCATGCATTTAACTCGCTCCGTTTGGCATCTCGGGCGTCCTGTTGCCCCATGTGAGCATGTAGCGTCATAGCTAAGCCAGTATTTAAATGCCCTTATGTGTCATTTCAAGTAAGGTCAGTCTGTCTTATGTGAGTTAATGTCTTAGTTTAGTATTTTGCGTTGACCTCTTTTATTGCCGTGCCTGTCTGATTGTTATGTCAATCATTGTTCATACTTTGGGGTAAATAAAAACCCACTTTTTTTTCATTCAACACCTGTGTTCTCCATTTTGTACTGTTTGGTCCCAGACAATCTCTTTAACCTTTTTACTGTAATGCGGCAGCTCAGAAACTTGAGGAGGAGCTTCGTCCTTGAAGGCGGAGCTAGGTCCTACCAGGCGTTTTGCCCTGCTGAATGGTTGCCATGGGAGATTAAAGGATTTCTCAAACATGTATGAAAAGATGAAGGCAACTACCT
This sequence comes from Alfaro cultratus, assembly GCA_903066825.1. Classification (NCBI taxonomy): domain Eukaryota; kingdom Metazoa; phylum Chordata; class Actinopteri; order Cyprinodontiformes; family Poeciliidae; genus Alfaro; species Alfaro cultratus. The sequence continues at coordinate 62,128 of CAEFZX010006521.1, read as the reverse complement.
AGGTATATTTTTGATGAGGGAATGACATAAGATGATGGATAGCTAAAAAACAAAACTAAAAAACGTTGAGTTTTTATAATACTGCTCCTTTAAGGGAACCAGCCCCTTTTATCAAAGAGAGTCTGAGCATTCTCAGTGGAAAGACATTTGCGAATCATTTTTGGCTTCCTGATGAATCTGTTTCTCTAAGGTAGTTGGGACTTTGCTGCCTTGTTCAATGTAATGAATAGTTTTCTAAGTGACTGTAATGATGCAGGGAGAAGCAGCACCTTGAAGCGTGAGTCATCCAAGCCGGAAAAACAAGCCACTTTTTTTTTTCTTCTTTTTTTTTCTTTTGCATGAATATTGAATAATTTTCAGAGTGCTTTCACTCTTTAGTATTAAAAAAAAAAAGAGAGAGAGAGAGAGATAAAAATCCAATACCTCCATACAGCATTGCTTCCAGGTTGTTCACCTTTAAAGTGCAATGTTTTGGTAAACAGGTTGCAAATCAATCGTAATAGCTCCGCGGTTCATACTGTTCCTTCCAGTTGCCGTTTCGACGCCGGTCCGGGGCTTTTTGGCTCTAATAGAGACGCCGCCGTCTTCTGCTGCCACCAAGGAAAGATTGAGGGGAGCGAATGACCTAAAAAGTCTCTTTCAGGACCCCACACCGCTCTGAACAAAGGCCTGATTTGTCCACCGTGTGTGTTTTCTCCTTCCACTCTTGTTCTGGAGAATCAGCTGGGAGGCTTGAAAAAGTCATTACCTTTGGATGGAGCCATAATGGATTTTCGCTCCACTAAATCACCGTGGCTATTTTGGTTGTTGGAGTTTGATCACCGACCGTTTCTGGCCCTCCAATAAAGAAGAAAAAAAAAGTCTCTCTCTCTCGCTCTCTTTTTTTTTCTTTCCCTTCTTTTTTATGTAGCTGTATATAAAGGTGTGTGAGGGGAATTGGGTTTATTTTCTGGTGCTCCGCTGCTGCCCTGCATTTCCACCTGCTTTGCTTTTTGTAGATCCCTTGTGGTTTTATGAATGATACTTTAAGCTAAATGAGCGCATCTACTCAGACTGCAGATAAGCCGCTCTGCTAATCAATATTGTGTCGCCTCGGCTCCTGGCTAAAACGCCCTGCAGTCAAAGCATCAGACTCATCTTTCAAATGATGATTCACACCAGTGGGCTTTGAAGTGCCTTTTTCCACGGATTTTTGTCAGCAGGGAATCAATAATGCTTCTTTAGAAGAAGACATGTCAGTAATAAGCATTGTTCTCCCTATCTTTTTTTTTTTTTTCCTTAATAGTCTCTTGGAAAATTACCTCACCGCTGTTGCTGGAAGTGTGGCTAATATTTGTTGCACTGTATCCCGAGGCTCTGTCTTCTCATCCTTTATTTGCTAAAATGATAAGGGCTGGACTTTGAGGAAAATGGCAGATTTCTGATCACTGATTTTATGTTGACATTCAGATTTTTAGTGGATTTTAGTTTGTCTTCGATCTGCAAAAAGCCTCAGTAGCTGTCATTGCTATTAAAGCATGTTTTCTTCTTCTTTTTTTTTTTACACTTTTTTTAGAGTATTTTTAAAAAGACGAATCTGTAACGTTATTTAGTTGGTTTTATTTATGAGCGAAGTGGAATTGCTTTTCCAATTTTGCTGATGGCTCCTGTTATGTTTTAATAGGATCAGCAGTCGGCTGCTGTAGCTTTAAGCAAATCAATTTCAGATGCGTTGTTTCTACTCCAAAGAAATGAAACTACCTTGACAACTGAATGTTCATCTGATATGAAAATAACTAGCGAGAGTTGAAGTTGAGGTTTGATAGAATAAAGCTGTTTTATTGTCATGTATTGCATTAACTTAATTCATTACAATTATACAGATCTATGGTAATAATTCAAAACAAAAAGCTCATTATCCCAAAGTTTGCATTTTAAATGTTCTTTACAGTCGCTAAGGATAAAGGCGTTTCACATACTGTCATAGTGTTTGGTATGTTGCTTTCGTTAAACATTATTAGGTTTTCAATGACCAATCACTAGTCGGAGTATTTTTCTGGGCTTCTCTGCTAAAAGTTCCTTATTGACTGTAACAGCATGAAGCTTTGCAAACTAACTGCAGTAAAAAAAGTATTTTTATTTTGTTTTTTTTTAAATATGGGATCTTAAAATGGAGGCTGGACAAATCGTCACATTGAACATACAGAAAACTTTGCAAGTTTTATTTATTTCATTTTTTTTAATTTTTTTTTTAGAAATGAACTGTTTTAAAGACAGTTATCCCAGATCTTGCCCAAATATATGCAAGCTTTTCAATTTGAGGAAAGTTACAAAAGAATTTCTAAAAATGAATGTTATCTGGCATTTAAATTTTGGTGATTCTGAGCTAAAACGAGAAAAGTTTGCTCTGATTTAGCTTCAGACAACATCAAAAATAATCTTTACCAAATTTAAATATCTGGCATCGACAGTGTTTATCTTCTATTCCATTCTAATTCAAAAATACTTTATTGATCCCAGCGGGAAATTAAATAACACTACGAAGGTACTTTTTTAAAATAGGAAAAAAAGAAGAAGCTTAAATTATAGTGATTTTTATCATCGTGCTACTTCTGCATTATGCATATGAAGACAACCCTGAGCTAATTCTAACGGTCCCAGTGGCTTTGATCGGTCCCCTGCACATTGAGCTGCGCTGTGAGCAGCTCATCTCCATGAGCTGCTGGGAGCTGATGAGTGTTTACATGAGCAGCAGATGATGCAGCTGCTATTTCTGGCTGCTTTTTAACATCACATTTTGACTGGAAATCCAGTGTACACCGAGCACACAAACAAACAAGCAAACAAACAAACAGGCACGTCAGGAGGAAGTGGCAGATGATGGGAAGGGGGAGGAAAGTAGTCACCTAAAGAATGACGGCTCCTAAACCGGGAAACTGTCTCCTTTTGCTTCGTTTACCTAATAAATCACGTCGCAAAAAGACCTGATGCACTTTTTTTTTCTTCTGTGCTGAAAATATTTTTTCTCCATTCTAACAACAAATACTTTTAAACTCTATCTCACTATTTAGACTATTTGCTAGAAAATAATTTTTGTTTATAAGCTGGTTAGGCCACGTTGCGAATGGTTGGCAGTGACATCATCAGTATTCATATTGTGGTATTTATTGATGACGACTCATGTACTGATATGAAAAAATTCACCAGACTTCGACATAGGAAGTGGACTGATCGCAGTTTTCTGGGCAATCACCAATATTTGAAAAGCCTGACCTGCCGGTTTGGATTTTTTTGTGGTTGTTTTTTTTAGGAATCAGTCAGCTCTATCTTGCAGCAGAGGAAAGGGAGACTGTGGCTTATTTCCAGAACTTCGCCACCCTAGATGAGATCGATGCATCAGGTCGCTTTCACATGGAAACATCATGCACCCAGAATTGAAGAAATTGCTTCCAATCGATGGGTGCAACCCTTACACTACTTGTCACGCTCTTATGGACCCTATAATCCAATGATAGTGTTTGTGTTTCAGGCTTGCAGACATCAGGTTTGTTTTCATAAAGTCATAATTCTTATAGTCATAAATCTTTACCCTTATAACTATATTACAACAGACAAAAAAGGAATTGGAATCGGTAGGTCAGGCTTTTTAAAGATCAGTAAATGACAATTGCAGTCAATGCACCACTAGTGTGAACTGGCCCATCAACTCATTCGTGTTTGTTTTTTATTATTAAAAGCAAACTTCTGCCTCTGGCTCTTTTTCTGTGGCACTTCTTAGGTCATCAGCATTCGCTTTTAAATATGGAAAGGTAAGTGCTGCTGATAAGAACGAGGGAAAAACATCCCCTAATGTACAAAAATATATGCAGTCGCTGGAGGCAGATGTCTGTTTCGAAGAACTCTTGATGCAAACCAATTCAGAAAACGATTTCTCCAAAGCCCGTCTGCCTCGGCATCACATGAGTCACCGTGTTTATAGCCTGAGTTGACAAACAGAAAGTCACGTGACTTCTCAGAAATGCTGTTTCCTATAACTGTCGGTTACCAGATCAGAGTTTTCTGCCTCTAATGAGTCCTTCTGTTTATTGCTCGACTTTTTGTTTCTGTTTCTGCTTTTCCTGCATTGCCTCCCCCGCCTCGGTCAAGGTCAGATAAAGTGGAGTTCGAACACCTTGGCAGCGCGCCACACACGGGAGGCAACGTGTGCGCGCGCTCTTCCCATTTAATCAGATTTAGCCGCAGCCATTTAGTTATTATTGCGACCGAAAGCAGACAGACGACGTCCTCAAGCTGCATGTTGTCGAAGGCAGGGTAAAAAAAACATAAAAATGTTTTTTTTCTGGACATTTGATTAATCATTTTTGAACAATTTTGATGCTCAGTTCCGATGTTGCATTGCAGACATGCAGACAGACAGGTGGATAAATCTCAGACATGCCCTGCAGCTCGGTGCTGCACACACATAGTATCCACACACAGCCTCTACCCTGCAGCAGTCTGCCAGCCTCTGTGATCTAGATGTGAGTGTCAGGCCGACTTACCCTCTTCTCCGCTACATTACCTTAACCAGGCTTGGGGATAATCAGCCAACACACACACACACACACACATTTACAGGTCTACACCCACACATGCGCGCGCCGCAGCATTTCCCCGCATCGCTGCCTCGCTCGGCCTCCAGTGGCCGGGCGAGCTCCGCCGCTAAGCCGTGAGACGTGTCCGTCCGCAGAGAGCCCCCCTTTCCTGCCATATGTCTGAGCAAATGTCAAACAAGCTGCCGGCAGGAAAAAAGAAAAATAAACTTTCGGTCAAAATCTCCACAAAATACCTAAACTAAAAGAGTGAGAGAAGAACTATACGTTTCATCAAACTTACGGCTTTCAGGGTTTCAACTACCATGGCTGAAGAAGAAAAGGAAAAAACAACCATGAAACTCTATCAAACGCATCGAAACTGAACTTGTGATCTGCTTGTTTTTTTAATTAGGATTTTCAGCTCCTTATTTATGCGCTTTTATTCAAGATTTATTGGAGTTTGTAAAGTTTTAGCTTTCATTTTCGACAGAGGCGTGGGTTAGTGTTCGCTGACGACGTTTTATTTATTTATTTTTTCCAGAAGTGTTTCTTATCCTCTGCAGGGATTTTTCACAGCAGAATCATGTCGAGTTTTTTTTTCTTTTTTTTTTTTTTTTATTCATACGAGCGACGGGCTTTTATATAATCCACATGAAGAAATTTCCTTTGGAGTCTCAAAAACTTTAAACGGTGTTACAGAGCACCGATGATGGATTCCCAAAAAGTTTTTGTGAGTCGACTGTGACAGTAATTGTTGCTTGAAGAGTCTGAAATACTCGATTGACATTTCAAATGTTACTGAGATCAGCTGGAAATACTCTGTTGCTTATAGGATTTTATTTTTAACACAATATAAAGTTTTCATGGGTTTATAGAATTACATCCTTCTATAGGTAAAACAGTACTGTCCTATTTACTGTGCCAAACCTCATTCATATTGCAATAATATATAATATTGCAAGATTAAAGTCATAATATTAAGACTATTTGTCATAATATTGTGATTTTAAAATTAGACTTTATCTCATATTTCAAATTAGTTTTCATATTATTACAACTTTATGGTATTTTAACTTTATCCTCGTTTTATGACTTCATTCTAATATTTTGACTTAATTCATTTTCAACTTTATTCCTGTAATTATTTCTTTTCATGTAATTATGACATTATTCTCTATTCAACTTTTCTTCTTGTAATATTCTGACTTTTTTTTCCAGACATTACAACATAATTCTTGGATTATTTTGAGTTTATCCTTGTAATATTATGACTTTCTCATATTATGACTTTATTCTAATATTTTGACTTAATTCACTTTGCCTTTTTTTTTTATCGTAATATTATGACTTTATTTTCTTATTACATCCTTATTCTCATTATTTCAACTTTATTCAGGTAATTTTCTGACTCTATTCTGATAATTCTTTAAGTTTTTTTTGTCTTAGTACATTCCTAATAGTTACGCTATTCACATGTTGTCAGTTTTGAGATGAACCGAGCGTTTGGACTTTGCACCAAAGTTATAACTCAATTTCACAGTTTCAACCAAAACCACCTCTGCTATCTAACGATTTCCTTCTTTGCTTTAAACCTACACTGAGTTCTCTGAAACCCAGACTGCTCAACGCATCGTCTTTGCAATGGACAGAAAAAAAAAAAGACAAAGTAGAGGACGAACACGCTCGCCGCCACGCCGACTTGTGCCGTTTTGCTCCACTAACAGTGTTTACCCTCTTGCTCGGTTGCTGCAGCGCTGTCATCCTAATTGGCTGTAATTCATTCTCCTGAATGCGTGCGACAGACGGCCGCTGCCAGACAGTGGCAACAGGGCCGCCGGGATGCGCCGCCCGCTCTGCCTTCCCCCCCCGCCGCCGCCGCCGCCGCTGCCGCTGCCGCCGCTGCCGCCGCCGCCGCCGCTGCCGCCGCTCTCCACACACGAAAAAAGGAAGCTTTTAGAAAGCAAACTTTATCTCTCCATCGTCTCTGTCATCACTCGGTGTTGTTTCTTTTTTTTGTGTTTTGTTTTTTTTTTTTTTCAAACCACTTCCATCTCTGACGCATCAGGCCACAGACCGCCAGGGCTTTTAGTTAAACCCTGAAAGGATTCAGATGCAGCCCGCAACCCTTCATGGTTTTCTTTTTCTTTTTTTTCTTTTTTTTCCTCATCTATTTGGAGATTGTGTCGGAAGCAAAACAGCAAGAAAAAAAACAGAGAAAATGGGGGACTGTTTACTAATTTATTGCATTCAAAGTTGCATGAGAGGCATCCCAAGGAGTTTTGGCGGCTGCGCCATCTGTCCCTAAATGTGTGTAGAGTGCTGGCGTGACCTGGAGTTGCTGCTGTGGATATTGTTTTCCCAGTACATCGTTTTACTTTATTTTGGGCATTCAGCGCTAGACTGCTAATAGCTCGGTGTTTTGTGTTCTTCCTGTGGAGATGTGCACAGGTCCGCTGCTCCCGCAGAAAGGCCGAGGCTGCAGAGTGCACTTGTTGAGAGCACTTTAACCGAGTATTTGGAAGCTTCTCTCCTTCTAAATCTCACCCATCGATAGCTCAGAAAACAACCTGAGTCCTTCGGAGTTTACCAGTAGCTTAATATAGCGTTTTTCTAAATGTCAGAATAAAGCCAAAATGCCAGTGGGGGCGTTGAGAGGTGGGGTTTGTGAATCGCTTCACCTTTGCGGCGCTATCCTCAAGTGGGACGGCTCGGAAAAGATCAGATTTGTGTCTTTTGAACTGCTATGATATTCTTTTTAAATAATCTGCTGTGCTTTACGTGCATCACAGTGGATTTATTTGCAGATATATGTTTTTATGTGAGTGGTGTTATGTCAAGCCAACTTTTTTTGAGCTTTATATCAACTTACAATGTTGTTCCCTCATCAAAAACATACGTAGTGTTGCTTTAAATCCGCCTCACCGTCCATGCTTTTCCCACGCTACTTCTTCAGACTAGCCAGCAGCAATTAGCAAACACCTGTTGGAACTGCGCATCTGTTGAGCTCATCGTTGAAACTACTTCTCAATCCAACGCTCTTAAGAACGTTTGGAAAGGGCATAATGAGAAGCACTGTTGTGATGACTTCCTGAAGGCAAAGTGTCAGAATAGGAGCTTTTTAAAGAGACAGAGGCTCAACTTTAAAGCGTCAAATTACAAATTAAAATTTCTTTTAAGACATAGTTGATATATACAGCTTTTTTCACAACTGAAAGTAACATAGTTACTTGATTGTGCTGTAAAATGACACTACGTGCCTGGAAATCACATAATACTACCAGTTTAATATCATCATTGAAACATTTGTTAGCACTGCAGCCTCGCAGCTTGGGCTCAAATTCTAATGGAGTGAATATGTAGGTTCTCTCTGGGTTCTCTGGCTAAGTATTTCTCTAACTTTCTATAAAGACGTGTCTCTAAAAAGTTTGCAATTGGCAAACACCTGGTGGAACTGTGCATCTGCTGAGGTTGTTATAGGATCTACTTCTCAGTGCAACGTTGGTAAAACCATTAAAAGGTTAATAGAAGAGCCATGTTGTGGTGACTTCCTGAAGGAGGAGTTTCAGAAAGAGCAGGAGTTTCTTAAAGAGACAGAGGCCCAATTTCAAGGCGTTAAATTACAAAGGCATTAAATGCACAGTGGAGCAGTTGGTAGCACTGTTGCCTTGCAGCAAGAAGGTCCTGGGTTTGATTCCCGGTCCGGGGTCTTTCTGCATGGAGTTTGCATGCTGTGCAATGCTGTGGGTTCTCTTCTGGTACGCCGGCTTCCTCCCACAGTCCCACGACTGCCAGGTTCATTGAGCTCTCTCAATTCTCCTTAGGTGTGTGTGTGTGTGTGTGTGTGTGTGCATGGTTGTTGGTCCTGTCTGTCTCTGTGTTGCCCTTTGACCTGGCCAGGGTGACCCTGGAAATAGACACCAGCACCGCAGGCAACATAAACGTGTACGTTAATGAATGAGATGGATAAATTACAAAGTTACATTTCTTTTAAGTTATATTTGATGTGTAGAATATTTATAAGAACTAAAAGTGACAGTTACTTGTGCTATAAAAAGGCACAAAGTGGCTGGAAAATGCCTAATGCTGCCCCTTTAGGTAAAGCTGAGATTTAGGAATCCTAAACTCTGTCCCAGTTGGCTAGAAATGCTTTCCATTTCAGAAGTAGAAAGGCACACTGATGGAGTCAGCCTGCAATGCTACCTTTAGTACTCAAATAAGACTCACAATGACTACACCATTTGAAAATTTGCACTGCTTGACATAACTTTGTACCAAAAAGGACAAATAATTCTCAGTTTGATTTCCTCTCCCATTTTTCTGCCTGTACGCATAACGAGCATCTTATCTGACATTTTCTGTTTCTGTTGTCTTTGTTTCCAGGAGACTCTTAGCATAAGCTTCCTCCTGCAAGCGATCATATTTATTCCTGCCGTAAACTTTAATTCAACCTCCCATCCATAAAGCCCATCCCTGTTCCTGGAGGACTCGGCTAATGATTGCTGCGCTCATTCCGTCTGCAGTTTACATGATGCCTCGAAATGGACTCGTTCTGTAGCGTTGATGCGCCTTCTCCTCAGTTAATGAACATTAAGGGACTGCCTCTCACCAGGCGACCCTGATGCACATGCCGAGTCAGCTCCGGCGGCTTTTTTCACGTGTTGTAATTCGCCTCCGACGGTTCCCCCCGTTGTCTCCACCGCGTCAGCATAAAAGGAGTTATAAATGCCGCCTGCTTTATTATGATCAAACAAGCCAGTGAAAGTGAAGGTGTGGTTAAAAAAAAAAAAGAAAAGAAAAAGCTTCATTTTTCTTTCGTTCTTTGGGGGAAGCATTTTGGTGCGAGTCCAGCTGGCTTTTCAACGTGTGGAGGTTGCTTTTCCTCCCGTACCCCAAGAGAGAACTCAAAGGTGGGAAGGTAATTTTCAAGGATGAAATTCTTGCTTAATTCTTTTAATCACAAATTCTAAAAAAAGAAGGAGAAGCAAGCTGTGAGGGGATTTCAGCTCCCATACGAACCGCAGCTTAATTTAGTGTGATTTATTTATTTCTTTTTGTTTTGTGCCGTCAGCCCAGGAAACAGCTCGCTGTTATGTAACTGCCAAATGTGGGACGGCGCACGCAGACTCCCACGCCGGTCCGGATCGGATTCGTTTTGTATTGACAAATATGAAAAAGCAGTTCTCGCAGCAGATTGAATTCGTCTGCTGCACCAAAGATGATGTGCAGAAATTGCATCCGGCTTTTCTATTTTTTTACAATTTTTTTTTTGCACTGCATTTGTAATGATGAACATATTTACTGAGAAAATATCCAACCGTAATCACTTGATTAGGTATTCTTTTTATATACCAAGCAGCTATTTATTGCTTCGAGGGAGCTGCAGTGTTCAAAACATACATGCTGTTCTCTAAATGTAAGAGGTGCTACACTATTTAACCATCTCAGTTTCTTCTAAAGTTAAATATAGAGTAAAAAGAAAAGACTTCTTTTTTTTAAGATTTGACTTTCAGGCGAATCAACCTGTGTAAGATCTTTCAAAATGGTCTAGATCAATACTTTATCCCCCTTTATTATTAGCATTTATTTATTTTTTTATATTCCTTTTACGTTTCTGCCTTGTTACTCATTTTCCATCCTTGAAATTTACAGGATTTTTATGTAGCAAGCAGTGATGTCAGTAATGAGTTAAGTAATGATCAGGGTCTAATTTGACCTATTTCCAGTCCAGCAATCAGATCAAAATTGGGTCACAATATTCTTATTGTCATGTTTGTAAATTCTCCAATTTTGAAAATCGACTGATAATTTAAAAATGTTGCCCAGAATATGGGTGTAGTATTACACCCAGATAATGTTATATATTTATAACAAGATGCCATAAGATAGGACTGATGTCTTCCTCTGTTTTTAGGCGGCCATTTCAAAGCTTCAGGTTGTTTTGAAACAACTTTTCATCTTTTCCATAAGTATTACTTTAGCTACCTCAGCTCGACATTCCCGCACACCCTTCTAGTGCCGTTATAATTTTAATTGATCTTTTTTTCAGTCTCACTACTTTACATTCGACCCGTCTTCGTTTCAGATGTCGGAGTGCCTTGCACTTCTGCAAGAAACAAAATGACTTCTGTCATTTTCACAATAATCCCAACTTTTCCACTTTACTAATGCTACTCAGTCAGCAATGTTCTTTTCGAAACTTAGCACTTTAGCACCAGGGGAGATGGTTTGAAGTACCACTAGACTCAGAGCTACTAAGGCTTTTATAAACCATCCAGGCACATTATATCCTACTGGAAAATGAATCAGAACTGATTTCTGACAGGAAAAAAAAGGAAGATTTTAAATTACAGTCATGTTTTTAATCCGCTATACATGGAGCCTTACAGAATACATATTATTAAAGCTACGGGCAAAATGGGGAAAATTGATAGAGATTATCACAAACATTACAGTAAAATCATACATTAACAAACTTTACGAAAGAAAACATAATACCTGAAGACACAAACAAAATCAAAACACAAAATTCACAGCAGCCACTTCAAGAAATGTAACATTTTACAAACATTACAAAAGGACGTACAAACAAGTACAAATCCACTTGTAGTGAAGTGGCTGATGTGAATGCAATACTATTTCATTATTGATTATAGATTATTTTTTTTAATGTTCTTTGTAAAATTTACATGATCAGCAATTAACGTAATTACAGAAGGCAACTTGTTCCAGGAAGAAACAGCTTTATGCACAGCTATTTGTTCGAGCTTTAGTGACAATAAAGGTTTGACTAGTTTTTAACACTAGTTATTGATTAAAAGGGCTTTATAGGCTCTTTAGTCTTCATTCAAAAAATATACATTGCCCAAAAAAAAACATGTACAACTCTAAAAAGTGCAGAATTATTCCCTTTTATTCTGAAATACATTGCAGTTTAGCCTCAGTTGGGAATAAATAATTCTGTGCTTTCCTTCTATCTTTTAGCTGGGTGGGAGTTTCTTATGGGAAAACAACAGTGACAGCAGCGAAGCTCTGCAGAATGTGGAGGTTTTGTGGATGTATTATTGTTGTGGCTGATCCTGCTAGAGATGCACTCATCTAGAACGTTCATCAGAGAGCAGGAGATAAACATAATGTCTGTGTTACGATTTGAGGCGCTGCAATCAAAGCCATCAACTGAACAGTCGCTGCGCTTTTTACAGCCCCACTAGTTATATTCATTATTTCTGAACTGAAATCTCTGAAAAGTCATCTTTAAAAATCAGAGATGCTCCAATCAGGCTTTTCCTGGCCGAGAGTGATTTCCAGTTTTCTTCAAGGACTGATTTCACAATTCCTTTTCTTTCTTTTTTTTTCTTCTTATTTCGAGCACTAACATGAAGAAAATATGAAAACGTGAAATGAGCTCCTTGGAGTGCTGCTTTTAAAGGCAACAGAAAATGAAGTAGTGACAGGATCGTCTCTCTGACTCAAAAAAGAAGAAATGACAGTCCACACTTATTTCTTTGTGGCTTAAACGTGATGGGCATTCCTAATTTTGATCAATTTAAAGAAAAGAGATTAAAAAACATGAAGTTTTCATTACTTTACAGATCAGAGGAAATCAAAGAATGGTTGTCATCTTTTGATTAGTGCATCTCTACTCAATTTAACAGAAGTTCCCTGTGTGGTCGCGTTTGCCACATTTAAAGTAACTGAGACCTTAACACACCTGCTAGGCATCAAAATCACCTTTCTTGAATTCACACGATGACACAAAAAGGCCAGAAGATGTAATGCCATAGCTTTCCTAGTAAGTTTCTGCACAATAAGTGCAGCTTAAAAGTTTGAGAATAAATCAAATGGAAGGAAAATGCATATACAACGAATGTGACTGTAAGCAAAGTACCGTAAAATAAGCTGCTTGTTTTTGCTTAAACTGAAACATCTAACTAAATTGCAATTAAAAAACACCAAAGAGTGCCTCTGCTGCTGTTTCTATTAAAACATTTGAAAATTAAATAAAGAAAACAAGTTTCAAATGAAGCTTTCAAAACATGTTAAAAATTGGTGGTTTTTTTGTACCTACGTGACCAGATGACAACAAAGCAGCTTCTTTTTCGTGATCTGAAGAGTTTGATTGTAATTGGCTTTTAAAAATGAGAGCAGCTTCCTGTCACCATATTATTGGCAAACCTGCTCTGTGTGATTTCCAGTCTGAGTCGTGGACATTTAAAACAGAATCAAATATGTAGACATGAACACTAATAACTAGTCAAAATTGTATTTAAAGGAAGCAACTTCATACTGCCGCTTTGTGAACACACTGGCACTATTTATGGACGTCTTTTGTAAATTTATGATAACATTAAATTGCAAAAGGTTATTAGAAAAATACATTGAAACAGTTTTCATTTTAAAATTTGCAGTCTTGGACAATAATCACACACATACAGACAGGTCGACAGCAGCCTGCTCTTGTGTTTTGGTAGTTGTGTTTATAACTGTCATCTGCATATTGCACTACATCACACCTTGGCCAGGTTTTTCAAAAGGAATAATAATAATAAAAAAAAAACCTGAGATGTTATCACTTCCAAAACAATGTTGCTGAAACGTGTGCTGTTTTTGCTTCTTCTTCTTCTTCTTCTTTCTTGCAGAGAAAAAAACATTTTGTGTGTGTGTTATCGCCGTCGATGCAAAGCCAGCGCATCCTCACACTCGCAGCGCTACTCCGCCAGACTCTCAGCCTGAGGTCAGCGCTGTGCCCCTGCCAGTATATATATATATATATATATATATATATATATATATATATATATATAAATATAGCACTGCCCTTGCATGAGCCATTTCTGCCATCTCCTCATATATCACCAAGCCCCATGTTTCCATCAGCTTCCCATCAGCTTGCAATAGCACACCTGGTGAACTCTTTTCTGTTTTTTTTTTATTTTTACTTTCAATTTAATGGCCAGAGAACATGCCTACCCTGTTTTGCGAGGGTCGGTTAAAGTTGCAGCTCCAGAGAGTAATTGTTGTGTAATCACAACGGGGGGGAATTACTTATTTATAGAGGCGCGTACGGCGCACACAGTGCCGCCGTCTCTCCGCTTTCCTCAGCCTTCAATTGCGTCTCTCTCCGCAGCCCGCCGCCCACCCTTCGTTTCCTCTCTAATGGAGTTAGTGAGCACCAAGGCTGGAACAATTAAAACGAAATTCATTTGAATGAATTAAAGAGCGGGGCGCTGCGGCAGCTGACACTTCTGAGGCAAGACGAATTATCCTGCATGGCTGCTTTACCAGCATTTTACAGTGGCCTTGTCCCACCTCATTAACCTGTGTATTAACCCGAGGAATAGCATTGTTAGTACACAGCGAGGCAAAATAGATGGAGGGGATATATGTATAAATGAGGAGGAGAACAATTACATCTATTTGTACTCTCCCCTTCTCCTCTCTCTCTCCTTCTGCTGGTTGGGTTCATGAAGCCGGTAACAGTTGCACACAGTGTTGAGTTGACTTTGTCGTTTTCTGCGTGCATTCGTCGATGTTCCTTGAGGCAAAAAAGGAAGACGCGCCGCTTCTGCGGCCGGCTCCATGACAGACTTCAGAGGCCGTTAAGGAAATGCCAAGGCCATCTGTGCCAGCTCTAAGAGGGTGTGAAATGAAGACGGAGAGTGTGTCACCCCGCGATGAGAGGTCATTACCGGCTCCTCAAAGGCAGCACATCATGTCAGTTTTACAGGTCACAGTCTCGTGGGCCGCCGCATTTCTTATCCGCATTGTCCCTGCGACATTTTAACACTTGGTAATGAGTCCTGAAGTGCCTGGAATGGAAATGAGTCCTGCGTCGGTGCCACAAGACCTGGAAGCGGTGGCTAAACGGTGGCTGGAGATGATGGGGTGCCGCCAGATGGCAGGGCGATGTCGCAGCTTGTAACCAGAGCAACGCATTACTGTTGTGCTGTATGTCTCTGCAGATTGTCACCTCGTAGTTTTAAAGGTGCGGTAAAGGCTGAACTCTTATGATATCGTTGACCTCTGTAGCTGTGTTTCCATTACAAATGTGCGCAAAAGTTTGTCAAATGACACACAAAAAAAAAAAAAACAATTCGGCAACGGCGGCATTTTCATTAAATAAGAAACTCAATTAAAATCACACGTGAATCACATGATGAGTCATCAAAAAAATGTAGTACACCATCATCCCCTAACTACTTCCTGACTGCTTCTTCGTGGTTTGCACCAGCGGCAAATTCCGGTTGTTCACTTATGCGATTCCAAAACACCAATTTTCGATAGAGCTGAAAACCCACCTCATGCCAAAATGTTTTATCGAAAAAGGATTTTTTGGGGTTTTTTAAATTGGCGTTTTCATTAAGCAAATTCATTTTCAAAATGTCAAATTGCGCAACTGTATGATCAGTGGTGACAGTGGAGATAGTGGTAGGAGTTCTCCCTGCAATCGCCGGTTCGATTCCCGGTCCACCTGCCCTCATCGATTGTGTCCTTGAGCAAGACACTTTACCCGCCTTTCCTGCTGGCGTTGGTCAGAAGGGCCGATGGCGCACAGTGGCAGCCGTGCTCGTGTCAGACTGCCCCTACTGGACAGGAGGTTGCCATCGTCAGCGTGTGAATGTGCCCTTTGAGGTTTTAATTGGATCTGTAAGGGGCATTATTAGTAAAATTGATTATTATTATTGTTATGCAACTCGTGTGATTTGAAAAAAGTGTTCACATTGCAGTTTGGCAAAATAAACCAATTTTAATACGACCAAAAGAAAACACCTGATTGTAGTGGGAAACGTTTTTATTGAAAAACGAGAGCTTTTGTCAAAACTTGCGTTTTTCCGTTTGATGATTTAGTTTCAGAATGTCAAATATCAATGTTGGATTTTGCGCATTTAACATTGGGCTGATCAATTTCCCTAAAATAAATAAATAAGTGAAATATTCCGTACATTCAGACTCACAAAAGCTGCGTAATCTTCCTGGTTATCCCAGTGAGTTCTCAGTCTATACGGGTTCCTATATATACAGCCACAGCTCTTTGGACATGTATTCAAGCGTAAAGCCAGTAGAAATATTACAACTAAATCCCCATCGAATGTGGCACATTGCTCTGTTGGAGCTGTGTAGCGTAGGGATTGTGTGATGCAGGAGCTTTTTTTTAATAATGTGGTGAATCTGAGCCTTTGTTTCTGTGTCAGGTCACGTCCTGTTGCTCCCACAAGTACACAGGAATGTTGGCTGTTTCAAATCGGCTTCAAATGCATTTGAGATGCACTGAATGGTAAAATCTCCTCTATTGTTCTTCTAACTAATACTACATGTCGAAAACATAATTACTGATTTTTCATGCAAGAAAGAAAATTGCTTTCATTTAGGAATGGCATTAAACTTACTGATTGTTTGAGATGAGATAAAATAACTGCAAAAGTGATTTTGTGCAAAAACGAGTTCACGTATTGACGCAATTTAATCACCAAGCATCAAAATTGCCCGTGTTTTACCCACTAAAAAAAAAAGTAACAGAAACATGTATTCCTACTTGATATGATATGATGCCACAGCCATCGCATGAACAAAGTCATAAGATGTCAGACTAAAATCAAACCGGCCACATTAGTTTTTGTCCCTTTTGGCTGAAACTTCATTCATGAGACTCTTTTTGTTGCCAACTACATTCTGTGATACAAGTCTGAGGAAATCCTGACATTCCTTGCTGGATTTCCTTGTGCCTTTTGGGCCATTCTCCATTTCTTCTCCAGCTTAATTTGTTTCAAGCGCCTTCGGATTTTTCCATGGACTTTCATCGTCAATGACAGACTGTTGTTTGACCCTGATGTTTCTCTCACACACCAGCGGTTTGCTCCTTGCAGACCTCAGGTAACGGTAAACTTGAACAGTCTCTTTGCGATCACACAGGCAGGAGGTTTCGTGTCAGCAGTGGGAGGAGCCTGCTTTAGTTCCCGTGGTGACGCCTCTGGGTTTTCTTTTAGCATCTATTCGTCTCATCTCAGTGTGAACTGACCTTGGCGGTGATTGCATTTTTTTTTTTCCATTCCATTTTACTGAAAGTTTGAAAAGCCGTTTCTTCTGGTTTTGAATGTTTTGTTTTTGCTAAAACTGATATTAAATATCTCTATGCCCAAGTATGTTAAGGGATGCACAGGTTCTCAGCTCCCCCCTTTTTTTGACATGACTACCTTCTTTTTCTTAGTTTTCTTTTTATATAAAAATCTGACTTGAAAGTTTGTTTTCACCCAAATTGGTATTTTTGGTGGATTTTCTGTTTTGTACATTCATCTGTCTGCTTTCAGCTCGTTAAACCCGACAGCACTCAAAGGCATAAAGGATAAAAAGATACATTTATTGAACAGGTCTTCTTTTTGAAATTGGACTCAGTTAAAACACTGTGGCAAAGAAAAATCATAAGAAAAAAAAAGTCCCTGAAGAAATTCCATCTTCCTCCTAGTTCTTTTTTTATTATCTTTTTTTTTTTTTTCTTCAATGCTTTTGAAAATCCAATAGAAGCTGTAATATTTCCTTGTAACGGTGATATTGTTCTTCAGCTGCCTGGCAAAGTGACTTTTATTCCTGTGTTTGAGCTTCATGGCAGCTAACTGGCAAGAAGATAAACTCCGCGCAGCCCAAGGGAGCGCGGTGATGATGAGCTAAACAAACAGGCTAACAGCGCTCCAGCATAACGGAGTCTGCTGAACGCAGCAGGTTCTTCGCACGTGGAGAGGAGAGCCAGAGGAGAAGAAGCATGGCAGAAAATAGAGGAGCTAAAATGGAGAGAGAGAGAGAGAGAGAGGGGATGAATGCTTTCAGGGAGCCCTGATAGGCTGCCTCAACTGGGTTTTAGCTAATGGCTGAGCCGGCTGCTCTGCTGACTCTCCTTTGTGGCTGTGGGGCTGAACGTTTCCCCTGTAGGAGGCATCTGATGGGGCTCTGCAATAAATCTCCCTGCTCCTGACAGATGTACGGTCAGCTTCAGGTTCAAACAACCAAGATACTTATGAATAATGCATGAATATGGATTTCAGCAGATCTGTGGCTGACATCAATCCACCGGGTACGGCCTCATTCCCATGCAACGTACAGTATGTGGAGGAAAACATCCATCTATCCATCCATCCACCCTGATGCTGCAGTTATAACATGTTCACTGAATGATGCATGTATGCGGATGTAAAACTGTTATCTTACATTTACACACGTGTTTATGTAACTGTACGTTACAATCTATTTTCCACTTGACTCAGTACCACCTTCAGGGATCGTGGTCTGATTCCACTGCAAATATATATCCTGGTTCATGAGGTACTTGCTGCGTTTCCTCTACAAATGTGCGCAAAGCATTGTCGATATTCCACTAATGTCGAAAAAGCACTATTTTGCAGTTGCGATCGTCCTTAAAATCACACGTGAAGAAGTCCGTTCACACATTCGGTTATTTAAAAATGCTCTGCGCCGTCATTCACCTATCGCTTCCTGTCGTCTTCTTTGTCTTTTACGCCGGTAGTGACATCCGGTTGTTGATCACTTGACTCGTGTGATGAGGGAAAATGTGTTTACATTGCAGTCTGGTGAAATTGTGACACTAACTTCGGTACAGCTGAAAAAACCCTCATCCTGGCAAGAACTATGTTGGAAAAAATTTTTAGTTTTTTAAAATTGGCACATTTCCACTGAGCAGATTTCTATCCAACATTCCTATTTGCACAATTCCATGGTCAATGGAAAACACAGCTATTGTCTGGTTTGAGTTTGCTGATGTAGGTCCCTATATACAACAGAACATCCTGTTCACCCCTGATTCGGCTGAGGGAGGAACGGGATATTGGCATCATGGAAAGTGCAACAAACAACTCTGCTGCATCTGTGAGATGCTATATGATCATTACTGACCAAACACTGTTCCTAACCAATTGTTGGATCTACATGAACACTTGAGACAGACCTGAAGACAGAACGCGATCCAACACGTTACACGTAACATGGCTGGTAACTGCCTCTAAATCAGCAGATCTACTCCATACAAAAAATGGCAAATAAAGGCGAGAATTCGTAGTCATTTTGCATCTGCGTGTGTGCTTTGTGATTGCTACCTTTGCTCTGGTAGCGGTAAAACCCAGCTGAAGCCCATTTCCAGTGAGAGAAGGCCAGCAATATGTTTTGGACCCTTCGCCGCAGCAAAGATAGGATCCACGCTTCTGCAACCGGAATCTGATTTCGCCTTTGTGCCTGAGGGTAAAATCCAATTTCCTGCACGGTCTGACAAGAAAAGGCAAAGAGAAGAAAAACAAGAAATCCAAACTTTTTTTTAAATTAACAATTAATGCTTTGGAAATGGCTGACAATTTATCTCTAGCTTATTCTTATGAGACCAAAAAATATCACCTATTAGACCTTTTTTTTTTTGAGTGGGGGAAGGAATAGTTTTCTGGCACATCTTTAATCTGAGCCTTTGTCTTTCCCTGGCCTTCTTCCACCAGGCCATGTTTGCTTTCGCGCAACATGACATTTGGAGCGCAAATTGTCTGGCCTTTCAGAAGGCCGGACTGTCTAGCTCGCGCTGACATGACAGAGAAAACAGTCTCTCAGATAACTGCGCCGTCCTCAATTATTAGCCGTCTCCTAGCTGAATGTTCTCCGCACCGGGCATGTCTGGCATCAACTGGTGATAAGCTGGCACGGCTCGTGGCGCGTCCGCATCTCCACGCTTGAATCGCACCCTGTCACCGTGACGCCGTGGGTGGGAAGGAACACTTGCTCATAGGTCAGCATGAGACTATCGTACACAAACATCAGGGCATGCAGCACTCGGGTCGTTTAACGAGCCCTGGCAGGCCTGCTCAGCCTCCGTTCCCTTGCTTGCTGAAGCTGCTACAGATGCCTTCCATGAACAGTATGAGCTCTGAATTTTTACACTGTGGGGAGGGCATGTATGTTGTTTTTAGATTAAGGCTAGAAGCTAGCACTCTGCCCTGGTTAATAGCTTGAAGTATCCATGAAATGAACTTACCATAAGGCTTCATTCAGCCTTATCATAACAAGTGAGGGACTATATTGAGTGTTTGTGAAACCCCAAGCTGTTTGTTTCCATTGTCATTAAGATTGGCACAAATTAACAGTTGAACGTAAAGCGAAGTCTTGAAACATTACTCATGTCATATAATAACTAATTTTAGTAATGACTGTTGGTTAAAAATGTGAATCAGATTAACCACACTCTAGCGCTAAACGTAAGCTTGAAATGTAAGAAAATGTGTGTTAAAATGCCTAAAGGGGCAGTATTATGTTAAATGGACTTTTTTGAGCTTTACATTGTAATTTAGTTACTCAACACAACCAGACCTGGAGTGTTGCTTTGTTCTTCCATCCACATCTGAGAAATCCTCGAATCCTAACGCGTTAACGTTGGCACCCCAGTAATGAAACGCATCAATCCGAGTCGCCGTGCTGATTAGTTGCTCAGTGGATATATTTGTGTGGTTGTGGCTCACACATGTTCCACTGCACGCTGTTATGGGAAAATCTTAATGCTCCATTCAGTCTCCCAAACAATCCTCGCTTTATTCTGCCAGTAATTCTCACTTCTATTTTTATTGAAGGAAGCTGTTCTATTGTAATGTTTTTACGGCTGGGTTGTCTTAGCCTTGTTTTACCGTCTTCCATCGACAACCTGCGGGGAGTTTTCGGTAAATGTGTTACATTTGCTTTCTATATAAGCTATTGCTCCCATTATTCCAAACACACAGAAAACAATCAAAAGGTGCACAGCGTTGATGTATGGCCTTTAATAACCTGCTATGCAATGTGGGCACTCTATTTGCAAACTGAGCTCCTTTAGATCACTTTAATTTAATCCCAAGCTGAAAGTTCAAGTATTTTATTTACATCAGTTAATCCTTCAATATGGAGAAATGAATTGAGTGATATTGCTGTAATAGCGTCCAATCCAGACAAAACAGAGTGGATTTTTCAACCTTTATCCCAGTACTCACTATTCTTAAAATGCACTAAGAATACTTTGGCATTTCATGATGTGATATTGGAGAATGACATGATTTTCTGCCAAAGAATGGAAAGTTGTGGAAGCTGGCATTCTCTAAAACCACTTCCCAACTTCTTGATCTCTATCTTAGGAACATTATGTGCCCCTGCCGACTACTAAAGCCACACGGAAAAACAACTATTTCAAAACTTTTTGCATCATTTCTCTTGGCAGATGGGGAGCTCGCTTTATGTGTATCTGTACACGTTTCCAGCAACAAGCATCCGTCTTTTCATAAATACTGCCTTGTCGGGCCGAGTTGGACAGAAACAAATTTTTGATGCACAGCTCTCGTCCCGCCGTTCTGCTCTAACACAGTTGTGCGATATCGTTCAGGGAATTCAGACGCAATCGGTGTCGCTTCGTCTCCCTCTCCGTCCTTTATGTCTTGTGTCTGTTGGCTGCCCGTTGGTTCCACAGCTGAAAGTTAACCAAGTAGAAAAGTGCATTGTGGGCACACGTTCTAGCTTCAAACTGGCTGCTTTGTAAGCCATTGACAGTAACGGGCTCGGGAGTGCGGCACGAACCGCGTCTCTCTCTTTCTCAAATCACAGTCGTGTTGAAAACACACGGGGAACAAAAACCTGAAGGGCAGCAGGAATGTTGGCCGGTTATGTTTCGTCGCTTAAAACGTAAAAAAAAGCGGAACAATCCATTGTGCAATTAAAAGAGCATCTGCCTCCTATCAGATGTCTTCTGTTTTTGCTACGTGAATGTTTCATATCAAGCCAATTTTTTTTATGTCAGACACAAACTAAGTAAATTGAAAAATAAGATTTCAAATTGAATTTTTATTTAGGTCATAAAAACACAGTGATTGCCTGAACCTTACTGACTGGTTACGGCGCTCTTGGCAGAAACGACTACAATCGAGCGTGAAAAGATTTTGGCTCGCTCCTCTGTGCAAAGTTGTTTATAATTTGACGACTTTGGAGGGTTTTGGCTTCTGAATAACTTGTGTGAAATATCCCAGTCAAACTCAGCTACTGGCTTTGACTAGGCCACTACAAAGCATACAGTTTTATTCTCTTTTTTTTGTCTGTTTTTAAAATTTGTTTTCCTTGAGATATTCTAGAGGCGGACTTGCTGGCTGTGCTTCAGAGCATAATCCAAACTCACTTGAATTGAAAGTCACAAACTGATAAGTGGTTATTCTCTTTCCAGACATCTCTTTTCATCTGTTCTTGATTTTTTTTTTTTTTTTTCATTGTTCGCTTTTTAGATCAGGCTAGGAAGTGTTGCATCTTTTCTCCTGTTGTCATGAAGGCTCTATTAAAGTAATTTCTTGATTTCACAGGTATAGTCAGTTGTACTGGGTCTAATAGCGAGGTTAGTCACAGATCAGTCCTGATCTAAGAAGTTAAGTTTCATGCAGGTTAGTTTGAATAGCTTTTTCAATAAAAAAAAAAAAGTGTTCTTTGTATTTACTGTTTGTGTCTGTTTAATTATTCAAATCTTTTGTCACGTATGACAAAATTGCAACAAAGAAAAAGAAAGAAATCTGGAATTCATCAATACAGCACAATATGTAACCTGAGTAATGCACCTTCAAAGTCTTCACCATCTGTTATCACAATTGGGATTAAAAAAAAAAAAGTCTTCTCCTCTACTGTTGTCATGTTGGTTTTCTACAGCGACTTGATTTTACAACTACAGTCCCATCCTTGTCAACTAACGGATGTTCATAGCTTACAAAATAATGTAAATGTGACTTTCTCTCTGCTCCTCCACAGCCAGCATGCATGTAGCGCCAGTAAAGAGCGTAGCAAGTGGTGCTCAAATGCTGGGAAGAAACAAAACATTAAAACAAACACGCTCTCTCATAATCTTTTAATGTCACAATTAGCGTTCCTTTCTCAATTCACTCAAAACAGGTTCCTGTTTTTTTTTTGCTTGTTTTTTTACCTTCTTCTTCTTCTGCCTCAGCAGAGCTGCTGCTGCCTTCATTCTGTGACTGAACTCTTTATCTTCGCCACTTGTTCCCTCTTAATCTGAAAAGCCATCAGGTGATGAAATTAAAGCCACTTCCTTTTTCTCTGGCCATTAAAAACTGCACTCTGAAATCCCCTGAATAACTTCAAATAATCCTCATTTGATTAAATAGTATTTTAACATTGAACATTTAGAAACTAAGTCCGAGAGGATTCATTCCCGTTTCATAGCCCTTAGCCCACTGACACTTAATGCCTTTTTATCAAAGCTGTTTAAATGTAATTCTTATATATACCAAGTCATTGTTAAATAACAGTATTTTACAAAGTAAAATCCTCTCAGATGAGTATGCATGTAAAAACTAACACCTCTGTTAGTTTTTACGTCTGCCATTTTGGACATCATGTAAATGTATTGGTTTGTTTTTGTGTGCTTGCATAAGGCACATAACTTCAGTATGTACCCCGTCTCACCCCTTGGACATGTCCAGTGATGTAATGTGCATGTGGCCGATGGCCCTCATGTCAACAGCCTGTAAAAATGTCTGGATCTCCCAGAAAATAGAAAAACCGTCTGGCAGTAACCCGGCGATAGTTAGTGAAACCGGGTCCGAAAGCGCAGTTAATCACAGGTAAATCTTTATATAACGAGGGAGGGAATTAAATTTCACGCATCGCCAGCTTGGTTTGAATAGCTTTTCCCTTCACAAATGAAATGTGAGTGTTGCATTCTCTGTTTCTGTCCGTTTAATATTTAAATTTGTTACATGATCGGAATCATCTAAGTGTTGACAAGATGGGGAAAAAACAAGCTGAAATGCAGCAATACAGCACAGCATGTAATCAGATGAAGGCAAAGAGAAACTCCACATCTGATACCATGAATTAAAAAACGAAGCCGTCTCCTCTCACATCGCCATCTTATGTTTTGTACCACCACTTGATTTCACTACAGCTATCGCTGCCTTGTCAACTAAGATCAAGATAAAGATGTTTACAGTAATGAGACGAGCAAAATAATGCAAATTCAAGTTGTCTTTTATTTAATCGATGTAGTTCTGCAATTTTAACCGAGCCTTGCGTCGCTTCTTTTGCATCTTTGTAACAGAGAGAGACATTTGCATGCTGTTGTAGGAGTGGCTGTCATTTCAGATAAAACCCAGCATGATCTTAAGCCTTTTTTATTTTTATTTTATTCTAAATATTATTATTCATGCATTAGTCGACTTAAGTAAGTGGAAAAACAAACTTTGGCTGCCTCTCGAGAATCCTGCCAAAGTGCATCCGCAGTTCACCAGACATCCAGCGCCACATTAGCACCATCTGTATGTAATCCTCTGTTGATTAGCATGTAGCGCTACTGTATCCCTCAGATAGCCGGCCCCTCATGCTGCCCCCCCTGAGTCTTAATCCTTCCTCCGCCTGTTGTGTTTCTGCTCCGCTGGGGACCGATCGCACCAATTCCACTCATTGAGCTTGATAATTAGTGACAATTGCAAAACTCATTTACAAACTCGAGCAGTGCTATTGAGCAAATGAACCAGGGATATTAATTCGGGCAGAGATGCGTGAAAAAGGCACCATTTGACCCCCCTGCCCCCGTTACAGTGAAAGGAAGGGGGCCAGGAACGTGTCGGGATGAATCGTCCGGAGATGAGGGGCCGAGGCTGGGCCTTTGACTGAGCTGCCGATTAATCCTACAAATCGAGTGGTGTGACTGGGCCAATAGGGTTTTAATTTACATTTCCCACCAATTAGACTATAAAATAAAGCCCCAACTCCAACATCAATAACAGTGCAATACTTGTAGATCCTGCAGATGAAAGATCATTTGCAGCATCACCAGCAGAGATTACAGGCCATCTGGTTGAAGAGCGTTGCCTTACAGCCGGGCCGTCCAAGCTCCTTTCTACTCTGTGATAAATGTGCAATGCCTTGCAGTAATGGCTGGACAGCTGGAATAGAACACCACTTGTAAAAAAATAAGATTCTGTTCTACAGAGCTGCTTTGACATTAACCACAAATATTTTGAATTGGAACGAAAGATTAGAATCGAGCAGAATTGCTTAGGAAGGCAGCGGTCAGGCCACCTGCTTGACTGCAAGTGGATCAGCTTTATGTTGCTGTTTGGGTTTACTTTGGCCCACTTTTCCACGTTCAGACCGGTAACATTTTATTTGAAGAACAAAGCTGAAGTTGGTTTCTGATTGAGGCTTCCGATTCGGGAAATGGCTAAAGGGCGATTCCACCAAATTTTTCACTACCTTCAGCATCTTATATCTACGAAGCTGTCCACCTAATAAGCTGTAATCGAAAACCAACTTCAGCTTCGTATTTGAAGGATGTGCATAAGACTGACATGACACAGTCCTAAGCATAACGGTTAAGAACATGAAGGTGTCTTGATGTCATGAAATGTCATTCGGTAAATAACGACACTTACAATGCAAGTTTTAATGGAACTTTGCATTAAAACTGTCTTTAGACAAATAATGCAAAGTTGACCCTTTTAATTGACTTTCAGTACAACATGTTAGTGTGACTTTGCGTTGTCATTATTTACCAGAAGACACTTCTTGACAGTCGTAAATATTCATGTTCATACCAGTTGTTACGTTTAGGACAGTGACATGTCAGTTCTACCTTGAAACCTTTTAAGGTTTTAAGTGTTTTTCCACTTAAGCTGCCAACAGCTTTCATCTGCAAGCAATGATCTATAGCAGGGGTGGGCACTCCTGGTCCTCGAGGGCCTGTGTCCTGCAACTCTTAGGACACGCATCGCCAACTTGGTTTGAATAGCTATTGGATTCAACACACTTGAATCCAATAGCTGAATCACCTCCCAAGTGCAGTCAGGTTCTCCACAGTCCTGCTAATGACCTCATTATTTGACTCAGGTGTGTTGAAGTAGAGACACATCTAAAAGTTGCAGGAGCCTGGACCTCGAGGACCAGGAGTGCCCACCCCTGATCTACAGAGTAGATCATGGAAAGAAAGGAAGACCTGAAAGAGGCTTTTGATACTTACCATCTACTTAGGCAGTGTTACAGACTTTACACACCCTGTCGAAGAAACAGTACTCCAATACCAATATGTTTTTTAAAAAAATGACCAGGATAAAGCAAACATATTTCAGAAATGATTTGAGCAGCACACGTTTGATGTGTTGAGCTGCCCTTCCAATTTGCCAGATCACAATCCAATGGAGCATCTCTGAAATGTACAAGTCAAAGATCCATGAAAGCCTAACTCTCAAGACTTGAAGGGATCTGCTGCTAAGGTCTTGTTGACAGGAACTGCACAACGCCTTTGGAGGTCTGGTGAAGTCTAAAGCTTGACAGCTATGAATTGTACCGACATAAAAAGGGAGAGAAAAACACCACTTGACATCATGTTATGCCAGGTCAGTGTACAAAATTTAAAGAGATGAAGATATCTCATGACGCTTTATCTTTTTATCTTTGTAAAATTGAGGTAAAAAGCCATCAAATTTTCAAGTGACACTTTAAAAGGTCAGCGTTTCTCCATTACATATTAAACAACATATTTTTAACGGGGGAATTCAAACTCGATTGATTTATCAGGGGCTTTGCTTACTCACTAGAATGTTAGCTGTCCTTCTCATCAAACAAAATAACCTTTGTTTTATGTTTGTAACCAAACTTATTCTCCATGTGAAGATTTGAACTGACGAATGCTTTTTCGTAAAGCACTTAGCTTCAGTGTGGCACCACGTTTTCATTCGGGCAATGAAGAAAGCTACAAGGCTGACGGAAAGGCGAGTCTGGCTGACGCGGAAATGTTCAATTTTACTCTGCATTTCAGCCTTGGGTTTCGTGAACCCAAGGCCTTGCTGCCTCATCGCGACTGCTGTTTTTGTTGCTCGGCTTCACGCTTTCCCAGACCTAAAAAAGAATCTGTAATGGGACTAATCCAAGTGTGAGCAGGAGGGAACCTCACTGTTCATGCTAAAACTTGCCCTTCTTTTTTTGTTTGTTTGTTTGTCTGTTGTTGAAGCAGCTCTTCTCCTCTTTATCCCTCCCTCCACTCTTTCTCCTCACCCTCCGCCCTTCCTCCAGGATTGGAAGTAGGAGGTGTATTCCCATTCTGTCAGTCACATCCGCTCTGCCTCGTAGGGCCTCAGCCTCTATCTGTGTAAACAGAAGCGGGGAAAAGGGGCGCTTGGTGTTTTCCTCCTGTCTTAAAAAAAAAAAATGGAATAAAAAAAGTAACTTCTTTTGGTGTCTCTTTGATCCCGGGCACTAGAATAATAATTGCAATCACTTATGAAACAAAATGACAAGTGCTGCCAACAGCTTTCCAATGGAAATATGAAAGGAATAGAGAACAGAGAGAAGTGGGGATTGAGAGCTACGAAGGAGCGTTAGCCGCGGTCCTGAGCCAGCAACTGGGATGAGTTTGATTGATTTTCGAGGGGGTGTGGGATGACTTGTACGAGAGGAACAAATCTTTGTAACTTATGTAATTTATGCAAACTGTTTATTTTTTTTATTTTTTATTTTTTTATTGCAATCCAGCAGGAATGATGCTTCTGTACATTCTTTCAAAGCAGAGCCAAAGGCAACTCTTGATGCTAGACAAATTTAAAGCATCCTCACATGAACACTATTGACATTTTCGGAATGACAGCCAGCGTTTATAAAAAAAAAAAAAAATAAAAAAAAAAGCGATAGCGAGGCTGAGCCAGTGGGTAAACACTCAGAAAAGCACATATATATTACAAGAAATCTTTCCAGTGGAGCAGGGGGAGCCAGACCTACTGCCGCGGGAGCCGAGGCCTGGCCCCCACCGACCCCCTTTTGGCTCCCACAAAGCGGACGCGGGGCCGAGCCAAATGGCTGTTCGCTGCTTATTCAGACGGCATGCAGAGAGACAGAGATGATGGAGCTGGACGGCTCTTCTTCCCTCTTTTCAAAGCTGCGCTAGTGGATAAGCCCCTGGTGTTAGTCAGAGGCCCCCTCTGACATTTTCTGTTGATGTTTATTTAAATGACACTCAGATCGGCGTGGAAACGGTCCCGAGTGACCAGCGGGACACAAAACAGCTGGACTCTGGAAGCGAAACCGAGAGAGAGGGAGAGTAGTTTGGAAAGCAAGATAAAAATAAAAAAATAAAAAAAACAGGAGGAAAATAAAGAAGAGGACGGTGTAGCTGTGCATGCATCAATTATTATTTTAAGCTCATAAGATATTTTTTTTTTATCTTGAGGAATAAATCATGATTACATTTTCACATTTGCATTTTGTTTTTCCAAGATAGTTTCTGCTATTCAAGCTGGGCAAACTTCCTTTAAACTTTGAGATATGAAACAAGCTAACAACTCTACATGAAATTAAATGAAAACAATTCTGTTCAATTTATATGACCAAATATACTCCGAATGACTTTAAATCTTAGTTTGGATTAACTCTGATTAAAGCATCTTTTAGCACATTGCAGCTCTATGACACTTTAGTGCCACTGATGTCATCATTTTGTTGTTTTTTTCTGTTGACAGGTCCAGCAGTCACTGTTATAAAGTGCCAATGGAAATAAAATTTCATTGATTGGTTTTAGATGTTTAACTTCATCACCATCCACAAAGACACTGACGATACTTGGATGATGTGTCACAACATTTAATTTCCCTTTTGGGGAAAAAGTCAAGTATTTTTGAATTGAATTGTTTCCATCATGCATATCTGCTGTTGCAAAATGTCCCAAAGGTGCTTTACAGATTGAGATCTGGTGACCTTTCCGGCCGTAGCAGTACAGTGAACACAGCATCATTTCCAGGAAAAATAGTGGGCGATAGATGAGCTTTGTTGCATGATACTTTACCCAGCTGACCGTATCCATGGGTACAGTGTGATCCCAAAGGGTCAGCTGAAATACTCCGGAAGGCTTTGGTCTTCAACTAATGCCTTACTACTATTACTTCTTACTAGGAACTCTAATGTGTACCAAGACAATGTTCAACAGAGCATTACATCATCACCACCAGTCTGAATCCTTGACACAAGGCAGGCTGGAGCTGAGCTTTTCTGTAATTTATGCCACATTCTAATCGGCCCATCTAAATGTGGCAGCCCAGTTTGACTCATTGGATCGTGATTGTTGAGCTTTGTTGAGTTTTGAGTGAACTGCAACTGCACTTTTCTGTTCTTGGCTAACAGGAACGCTGCCCGACGGTCTTCTGCTTTAACAGGGTGTTAGAAAGTGTTTTTGTCAGTTAAAGGGGCAGTATAGTATATTTTCCAGACACATAGTTCCATTTTATAGCACAAGCAAGCAACACTTTTACCTTCAGCTGTTAACAAAGCTTTATATATCAAATATGGCTTAAGAGAAATTTTACTTTGTAATTTTACTCCGTGAAGTTGGGACTTGTCTCTTTAATAACTTCTGCTCTTTGTGGAAATCCGCCTTCAGCAAGTCATCATAACAGCACTTTGTTCACCCAATAAGTCTAATCATGGAGGTTAATGGCGCACTTCTCCATTAACCCTTTCACAGCGTTTCTACCAGCGTTGTACTGAAGAATGGCTCCTATAATGAGCTCAGCAGTTCCGTCGGTTCTGGCTAGTCTGAAGGAGCTGAGGAGCTGCGGGGCCAGGTTCACCCAGGCGTTTTGCACAGCTGAATGGTTGCCATGGGAGATTAAAGGATTTCTCAAACATTCATGATTAAATCAAAGCAACTTTCCAGGTGTGTTTTTGATGAGGGAATATTATTATAACATGACGTAAAGCTAAAAAAAAAAAAAGTCGACTTTACGTAGTATTGCTCCTTTAAGATGCTGTTGCCCCTCTAGCATGTCAAATCAACCTGGTTATTCTCCCCCAAATTCAACAAGGCATCTTCATGTACAAAATGGACGCCACATTTCTCCTCTCTCATTTTTGGATGATTCTCTGAACCTCTGTCACATTCGGATGGGGAAATTCTTAGCAGCTCAGTCATTTCTGAAATAGCAGCCTATTTGGCACCAACAACAATGCTCTATTCAAAACCACAAATCCTCTTTCTGCCCATTCTGATGCTCGGTTTGAACGCCACCACTAGATGCCCAAATGCTCTGGATAGTTGTTGTGTGATTGGTGGATTTTCTACTAATGCCATCAAACAACTGAATCTAGTAAAGTGGCCAACGGGTGTATTTTGCCACTTTCTCCGACTGTTCAGTGTCATAAAATCCAAACCTGTCTGACTCAGCCTGTTGCCTTTACATGCATCTCTACAGTCGTCTTCCATCGCTCAGGATGCTCCTTCACATTCTCACTACTTTCTGTAATTTTACAAAAACACAGTTCATACTCATAGCACTCCACAAAAAAAACGGATCCAACCTTGAGATCTATCCAGGTGGCTAATCTGCAGCTCTCCCTGCTTCTTTAACTACTTTAGTGTTCTTATCTCGCACAGCATCCTCAACTCCTTTGTCAGTATATCGTTTTATAGTAATCCTTTTGTGTTCCAGTAAGTCAGTCATTTTTTGAGACGTACATAGTTACTTTCACTAATATCACACTCATTTTACACTGATATTGACTGCACTGCCCTACATGTACTGCACTTTAGCTTTACAAAATAAAATACAAAATATAAGTAATCGAGCCGGTTCTCTCAACGTTTAGTCTGACCGTTCCCGTTCAAGTAGTTATACTGAGAACAAGTCTGACGATTTTATGTTACACACTGACCTCACCGATTTCACTTTAGTAAATAAAAACTGTTATGACCCATTGGTGTTTGGGTTTTGGTTTCCATTTGTGTTTTGATTCCTCCTGAATTGGTTACGAAGTTGCTCATGTTAACTTGAGTTGCTCATTATTATTTCCCTATAAACTTTTCTGTTGTGTTCAGTTTTCTAAAAATATTTCTTGTTTTTTTTCTCTGTGCATCTTGGTTTATGCTTTTAATTGTTAGTTTGACACATTTTTTTCCACCTTTTCTCCATTTTCCCCTCGCAGCTGTTCACCGTTCCCATGATTAGACTCGCCTGGTGTCATTTCTGTTTCCATTAGCCATAAGGTTGACTAAATTAAAACACAAAAGGAAACACGTCAAATTAAAAAAAACAAAAAAAAACTCAAGTTTTTGAAGAAAACGATTTTGCGCTTGGATGAGGCGGGTTTTCAGCCAAATCGAAATTAGTGTTTCCGCCCAGTTACTGGCTGAAAAGACATGGACGACACAGGAAGTGGTAGGACGTTGTTTTTTTAAATGACTTATCGCAGGAACAAACTTATTTGTGTGTGATTTTTTTTTTAAATCATTTTTTATTTAATGGAAAGACTGCAATTGCGAAATAGTTTTTTTGATTTAGATTTTTTTTTACATTAGCAGAATATGCGCACATTTGTAGTGGAAGTGCAGCTACCGTCTTAAAGAGATCAACTTAATTTAAGAGATTAAACGGTAATATGCACAATTTTAAAGAATTGAATCTTTAATGAGCCGTCCTAATTTTTCCTCATAGTCTTACAGCTGTTGAATTCCTGTTGAAGGTAGAGACGGCTGCACATGAAACGGAAAGACCTCATGCGAATTATCGCGGCCCAGTTCTGGCTCTGTGAGACCACGTTACCTTGAGCTAGAAAACGAAGACCTCTCCTTTTCGCTTGTTTTTGTTTTGGTTTATTTTCTGTCCTCCCTCGCCTGCACTGGATCCGTCCTCCATTTCACAAAAACACTCCAGCGTTCTATTTTGTCGGATTTAGTCATCAGGCTTTTTGTGAGGCAAGGGTGTCATTTCAGAGCTCCTGCTGGGCGGGCGTTGGGGGTTGTGATGGGGCTTTTTCTTCCAGGACATTCTGACACAGAACGCTAATAATGTCGCTCCTCTTTCCCAGCTCTCACAAGCGCAGCCATCGACCCAACGTGGCCATCAACTGAAAATGTCCTCTCAGTCTGCGATCACCTGCTGCTGTCCTTTCTGTTGTTTTTTTTTTTTTTCCCCCTTATTGTAGAAGGTGCTGGACGCCCATTTTGCTTTTACAGCATGATGAGGGGGGGGGAGTTCTGTTTTCCCAGTGTGATGAGCTCCATTTGACAGTCCCAGGCTCCATTTACGACCAGCTCGTTCGCTTTATTGCCTTTAGCTGATGGGAGCACTTTGGAGGGTTTGCTAAATTGGCCGTATTAGTTGATTTGCTCCTTCTCTTCTTTCTCTGGGCCCAAGAAGTTGCAAGCGAGCCATACGGCGGCGACCTAAATTTTCGAGTCGCTCCGCCTCGTGATTCCTGGCGCCGCTAGGAACCTGCTCAAGACGCCGCGTCTTGAGCAGGTTCCTGTCAAGCGGAGCGCTTGTGCGTTTGATTTGAGGAAAAGGGGAAATGCGCCACGAGACGGCGTCGGGCTCCGGTCCACAGCTCTCCCGCGTTCAACACACACACGTGTGCACTGCAGCAGAGTTAAATTTAGCTACCTCATCCCAGCATACATGACATTGATTGACAGGCCACCGTGGGTAATGATGTTTTCTCTTTCACAACGTGTCGCCCACAGCGGTCGCCTTCAGACAGGTTTTGAGATTTGTTTTGTTTGAATTGCCCGTACACTCTTGTACATACAGCTCTACGAATCCTTCAGAGTGTTTGGGATGAAGTTTTCATGTAGAACAAGGCCTTTAGAATGAAACTTGGATGTAAACAACTATTTTCCTTTGAATTTACATTAGCTGTTCAATAAATCAACATTATTTAACAGGCAACATTAAGATTCATTATTTAGCTTTCTTTGTTAGAGAAACCACAATGTGTCCTTATAGTTGCAGAAATGGTTACTATTTTTTATTTTTGAGTTGTAACGGAACATCTTTGCGTTAGTGATTTGATCACACGACAGCTTCTTGTTTCTCTGTTTCTCTATACATTGATGTGACTGACAAAGTGGCGAATCTGTCAGGAAGATGATAATTCACTTGAAGTGACCTCTTCACGTAGAGGAAAAGGAGACTTCACACCCAGTGATACAAAAAGAAAAAAAAATTATTGTCAGAAGTAGTTTATGGAAAACACAGTTGGTCAAATCCATAAAGAAATTGTTCCAGTAGGAAAAGAAAGACCTGAAATTATCCTAATCTTCGCTTAAAAAAATAACTAAATAAAAAATTCACATGACTTTTAAAGTCAAGGGAAAAATTTAATTTGCTCAGACGTAGAAAATGGGTCCTCAAACAAAAAATTTTTTTTCTATCTACGGAAGACCAGAAGGACAAGAAGGGCTTTAATAAAACAAATAGTTTGTTGAATGATAAGTATAAAACTTTGAAAATGGCACAATATACTTTTTCCCCTCCTGCCCTTTAGTGCTTAAGCAAAAAGCAAACATTTTTCTTTTCCACTCTGTTTGGTTGTTTGCTGTAGAAGTCAAATAAATGTATGTATTTTTAATAGTCAAAAACACTGATGGTGCACTCAGTGTCTGCCATTTACAGTTTAAATAAGGCTGAAAATAATTTCAATCTCAAGAAAACAGTGAATTTCAAAGCCAATATCAGCTAAAACACTAGAAAGCCAGAAGACAGTTTTAATGTTATGATTTTGTGTGTATAGATTTATGCAAAAATAGAAAAACATTTTTCTGTAATTGTTGTTTTCAAGAAAGCATTTCAGTTATGCAGAATATTACTTTGCTACAGTTTTCTGCTTTGTAAAAATAAAACAGTGAAACATGGTTAATTAGCTGTTTTATCTGCTCTAATGGTGAGCACACTCTAGCTGTTGATCTTACTGACAGGCATTATTCGTTTCAAAGCAGCAGTGCTTCTCCAGTATCCAGACCCTTAGCTGAAGGATCAGAGGGACTCGGATCAGTTTTTGGTGGCTGATTGGGAGACGCTACTCTGCTTCGTCCAACTCTGGTCGACCTGGCTCTCTCTGTCTGCAACCTCATCTGCAGACACGTTACATGTTGTTGTTTGCGTCCAGAAATTTACCGCATGCGCAAAACGGCAGAGGGCAAAAAGACGATTCTTTTCCTTGCCGTCCGCAGCCGCGTTGCCACAGTAGAACAACTCTGTTAACTAAATGAAACCCGGAGATGCAGGTTTTATTAATTTTGTGTGGCACTGCAAAGGGAAAAATGACGCAGAAAAATCATGGAAGAACAACTCAAAACCACTCAATCTTCTTTTCTAGCTCTGTGTTGGCTGTGCTACACACAGACCTGTTGTCATAGCAACTGCCTTGACAACAGCTCCACAAGTGTTTCAGGATTAAACAACCAAAGAACATAAAAATATTTCCCACCAACAACAGAACATTCAGTCCGTTGTAGTATTATGTTTTCAAGCTTGATGTTTATTTTGCGATTATTAATAAGTGATCTTCTGATTGATTAGCCAAACATCTCCTATTGACGATCTGTCGGAGAGTTTGTCTAAGAGTTGCCTTTTTTTTTTTTAACTGAACCGAAAATCACAGAAATTTGCAGCACATCTACATGTTAAGGTTGTCAAAGTCAAGCTAGCATAACTGACCTACTTTCTTCTCCCTTGCTTTTTTTTTATTAAAACTTTACTGTGACTTGTGAAATGCTGAAGCCTTGGAGCTTCTGTAGTTGCATCCCTTTTTCTTTTATATGTGACATGTACATTTAAGATTTATTGTGTTTTCCTGACCATTTGACAGCTAAAGCCAAAGTTATTATATATCATTAGCGAGCAGATTTTTGCAAATATGACAGATAATAATGTTTAGTTGCTTATACGGAAAGTGTAACTCGAATTTAAAAGCTGAGCAATTCACATTTTCAGGACAGAAACATTTTGCTGTTTACCAGCTTGGCCCAGTGAGTCCTGCCTCTGTTCAGCAGTGAACTCTCTTTGTTGGTTCTGATCTTAGCAACTTCATCATTTCCAGACTTTGGCTGCCTTCTGTTCTCCCAAATCTAACCTGAACAGTAATATTAGAAGACACATCAGAGGATTGTTCACTACAGATGATCTTTGTTTATTACCAAATAGAAATTGAGATTCATGCATTTGCCACAGTTCAAATGAGCCAATTTGTAATGTGCTCTGCTTTTGTAGAACAATTTCTTTCTTTTTTTCTCTTTTGGCTGGGCAAAAAAATCTGCTGCTGCTTTCAACGTCCAGCGCACACAAGAAACTTACCGGGACAAAAGTCTGCGATTTGTCTCGACTTCAGCGTCTCCAGCAACTTTCATTCACCACCGATCAACCTTTCTGTGTCTATTTAAAGAGCCGTGCGACACATTATGTTGATTCAGACATGACACGTACCTTATATAACATCATCTAGCTTTTCTGGCAGGCATGAGTAGCTGCGGTTTGGGACTCCAGTTCAGTGGGTTCGTGCACAGCTCTCCAATGACTGCCTGTGGCGACCATCAATAAGGGAAGCACATTAGCCAGCCCAGGATCCGTAAACACTGGGATCCGAGTTCCTGCAACTGAATTATTCCTTCTGAGCACATAACTGATTTAATAAACCATCTTCACTTCACTTTGCTGAGTGCAGTGTATGCACACAAATGATCTGGCTCAAAATAGCCTGCAAGAAACCCCATATAATATGCAGTATGTTTCTGTTTTATGATGGTGAACATAATCAACTACTATTTGCCTTTCAATGAACTAGAATGCAGTCGAACAGTTAATATGTTTTAGTAGTTGAATTCAAAAGGCGAAAGTTGTATTACGTTGATTAATTACACTCAGTGTGATTTTTATTAGGTGTTCATTTCTACATATTTTGATTATTACACCTTATAGCTAAAGAAAATCCAAAATTACATAAGACCAATAAAATGGCAATTTTGTATGAAAAAGTATCTTTTAAAAAATATACCTACTATGCACTTAAAACTTCTTTTCAGGAATTACTCTGTTAATTTCTAACGTGTGGAGGCCAAATGTTCATGCAATAAACATCTTGTTACACTTTGCCTACAGTGACTCATAACTCATATTTTGTATTGTACTTCCTGTCTTTCTTTTTAGCTTCTTCTGCTTTATGTTTTTTTTATAATTCCACGCTGAACTGAAACCCTTTTTAATGTATATCATTTCTGAAGACGTTTTGCTGCTTGATGTATCGAATTAAGCAGCTAAGTAGTAATTATCACACAAATAATTTATGAGGCATTAAATATGACTCAAATGCAACAACAGTAGGTCATATAATATTTAGACGCTGCCTTATTCATCATTTATCATGACTTTAATGTTGGAATATTCACTCTGGCTCATTTGACCAGGTTTAACCTTCTGTAAATTAAGGAACATTTGGTATTAGCATTCCAGTTTCTGAGATCAGCTGCGTTGTGTGTGTTTTGGTTTTTTTTAAAGAAATTATGACAGTGGCGACTTCAGAATAGTGAGATTATGCAGAATATAAATGCTAGCTAGCTAATTATTGGGAAG
Source organism: Alfaro cultratus (assembly GCA_903066825.1). NCBI lineage: Eukaryota > Metazoa > Chordata > Actinopteri > Cyprinodontiformes > Poeciliidae > Alfaro > Alfaro cultratus. The sequence goes on along the minus strand of CAEFZX010006521.1, from coordinate 26,205 downwards.
AGCTATACAAAGTGGAAAATCTTTCACTATGAGCTCCACAACATCTTAGCATCAAACGAGATAAGATGATGGCTTTGATGCTGGTGGGTTTATCTCGGTAATTAATCTGTGTTGTCAAAAGGAGGTTCTAATGTGCTTCTTTCACTTTGAGACAACAAATGCTAATGTTAGCCCAAACTGTGTGTGCTAGCTTACTGCTGTTCACCTCTTTTCTTAAAGAAATTCTAACTTTTCCTCACTTTCCTTTCTTGTGGAGATGCATAAGTATTTCTCTCCTGTCAGATCACCAGGAGCAGGTAGACTGAAACGTTTTAAACCTCTTTCAAGACGGGGCACTTCAAGGAATATTCAGCCTTTGAACCTTTTGACTCGGTTAAGGTGAGCCCCCCCAAAAAACATAAAATGATTCCAGATATTCCTAATAATACATTAGTTCCCAGTCCTGTCAGCCAACAAATGCTCCCAAAATCATCACGGAATGTGATGATGTATTATGCAAACTTCACATTTTGCACATTTTGGTGTTTCCATTTGGGTTTCTGCTGCTTCTAAAAAATAATTTAAAAACCCACACCCAGCCGTCTTTTTGGCAATACGTGTGTGCTTTTTGGTGTCTGGAAAATGAGCTGTTTCAAAAACCTTCCGCATGTAACGCCACAAATCAGCAGGCAGTTACCCTCTCTTAGCAATCCCAGTGACAACCAGTCTGTTGCCTAGCAACCTAAGATAAGCTTCAGCACATTTGGTCAGCTGGTTTTACCACTGTATGCGCAGTACAATGGCTGCTTGTTTTGTTGTTTACTTAACATTCAGAATCCACTTGCTGTGCAGGAGGCTCCACTTCTGCTTTTCATAGACGAATGGTTGTATAATTATCTGTTTGCTGAGCTCATTAGACGAGCTACTTCTCAGTGAAACAAAGGCGAAAGTTGTTTTAACAAAACATTGTTAAAAGGTTAATAGTTAATTGAAGACTTCCCAAAGGCGGAGTGTCAGTGCAAGAGTTTCTTAAAGAGACAGAGGCCAAATTTTGTTTAAATCATATTTGATATGTATAACATTTTTATAACAACTGAACGTAACACAGTTATTCGATTGTGCTTTAAAACAGCAACATGTGGCTGGAAAACACATAATACTGCTTCTTTAAAAATGTATGTCATCCAATATTGGGAATGAGGCTGGAAAACAGAGAATACTGTTTTCCCTTTAAATACTTAGCATGACTTGCAGGCTGCAGCTTGAAACGCAGTCCGTACCTCTCTGGATTCACAAAATGATTGGCATCAAAAAGACGTTGCAAATAGCCACAGGAAAAAAAAACCCTGAGCATGTTGGGAATTTGCCAGCTCTGTGATATATTTGAGGCATTATGGGATGCGGACCTCTAACCCGAACTGAAGGGAATTGCGGAGTAGAGGCGTCCTTTTTCTGAGTGCGGCACTACAGTGTTCAGGTTCAAATGAAGGGAGATTGATGTTACTGCTAACCTTGGCTGTGGGCCCTGCCTGGCTGCCCCTGTAAGCCATCAGTCTGCTGGGAGTCTGACTGAAATATTAAAGAGCCTGCCTTTTCACCCACTGTAGCACCTCGCCACGGCGGGAGCAGGGCACAGTGCACGTCAGCCGCTGCGAATACGTGACGCTTGGACACGTAGGTGAAACAAGAGCAGAAATGATTCTCCGTATAAACTGACACTCGTATCGCCATGCACCCTTTGATGTATTTATCCAGTCAGCTGCACATTCAAGACTGAGGGGACCTGTCCACAGTAGATCATTTTAGCTGCACACAGAGCTGCCAGTGTATAAATACATCATGTTAGAGTGGTGCCCTTGCACTGGTATAAAGAAGACGGAAGTCACCTATCACTGTCCCACATGACTGCGCAGGACACCAGGTTCAAAACTGCAGGTAGTTTTACATTTCCAGTATTGGATGATGTACATTTTAAAGGAGCAGTGTTATGTGTTTTCCAGCCACATTTTGCTATTTTATAGCAAAATCAAGTAACTGTATTCCTTCGGTTGTTATAAAAGTGCTGTACATGTCAAATACGACTTAAAAGGAATTTGATTTTGTAATTTAATGCTTTAAAATTGGGCCTCTGTCTCTTTAAAAACTCCCGCTCTTTCTGAAACTCCACCCTCAGGAAATCGTCACAACATGGCTCCTCTGTTAATCCTTTAACATTGCTTTTACCAGAGTTGCACTGAGAAGCGGCTCGTATTATGAGCTCAGCAATAGGCGTTTGCTAATTGCTTCGGGCTAGTCTGAAGGAGCTGAGTGGGGCGGAATGCTCTGTAAGCTTAGAAACTGAAGCTCAGAGGAAGAGCTTTGAACTCGAAGGCGGCACTCGGTCCCACCAGGCATTTTCCACAGCTGAACGGTTGCCAAGGGAGATGAAAGGATTTCTCAAACATGCATGAAAGAATCAAAACAAAACTAAAGGTATGTTTTTGATGACATTAGAACATGATGTAGAGCTCAAAAAAGTTGATTTTACATCATACTTTGGATTTCAATTCATGGTTTAAAATTACAGAACAAGTTAAATGAGGAGTTAAAACAGTCAAAATGTAATGAAAAAAAAGGAAAAATAAGGAGGTCATTTTCACAAGATATAGAAAATATGGGTGAGAGTTGGCACAAATGTGTACATGTAAACTGAATGTGTGGGGGTATGGATGTATATATTTAGACATTTGTGTTTGAGTCCATAGCCAATAAAACAATCACAAAAATTCAGATGAAATGGAATATTAATTAACCTATGTTTTTTTTTTTTTTATTTAATAATGAGGGTTCATTTTAAAATATTGAGTTTATGGGGTAGGAGTTCATGAATGTTTCCTACTCCATGGTGAGATTATTGTGGTACAAAAAAGTATGTGCATTCTTTTCATTCCTAGTTCATGTGTTTTATACTGCGTTCATGTTTGAAATAAACAAATAAATAATACTGCCCCTTTCAACATGTTAGTGTTTTACATCATCTTTTTGACGTTGGCAGCTAAAATCTATTTTAGTTGTAGATGTAACATTCAGTAATAATGAATGGGGGTCAAACTACTGGAAAGAGATGCTATAACCTATCAGATATTGTAAGTTAGCAGGTCTTTGCAACTGTGATGTTGCACAGTAGGAGTCACTACTGAGTAAAAATAACATGTCAAATATTAGCAAAAGAAGAACCCTGTGGCTCCATCAGCCTCTGTAGATGGCTAAAGGTAACATCAAGGGAAAAAAACCAAAAACTTAAGTCTAAATAAAAAGATGAATGGAACTTGAGTGAAAAATGGGGGAAAAAAGTATAAATAAGTAAAAAGTTTGACTGAAATATCACCTCAGTTCCATTAGTAAGCCACTCAAGCTTTTCAGGAGAAAACTTGTTGAAAATCATTAGCAGAAAAAATCACAGGGGAAAAAAAAAAAAACAAAACCCTGCCTCGGTGAACAATGAAGCACTAAGTCGCCGTACTGTGATGAAGTGATATTAACACCTCTCTAATGAAGGAGCCGGATATTTTTGCCAAAGCTCGACGCTCTAATTTGTTCTGTTCAGAGTTATTAGTTAGAGACGGCCTCACTCTAGTCACCTAATGCTGTGAAAAGACGGCTGGAGTGTCGATTCGTCAGCTTCCGTTTTATTGGGACAATTTCGAACGGATTAAAAAGCTTTTTGTTTATTTCCTGTTCCTAAAGTGTCTTCATACTTTTTTTTCTTATGTTTATCGACTCGATTGGAAAAGATAAAACAAAAAAATAGCAAATAATTTTTTTTTATTCAGAGTGCTTTACATTTTTCTGAAGACTTTTATTGTGAAGACAAGGAGAACGTTTTGTCTTGGTTCATCTGTTTCTGTAGATGCTCATGAAACACCTTCAGGCATTAATGTATATATAGCAGATTTTAAATTTTTTCTCTTTTGCCAAGGATAAGCTAAAATGTTGGAACTCTAAGCTGGTAATTAAAGCGAACAGATCACCCAACCCATAACTTTCTTGCTTTTAGTTTTTTTTTTTGCCTTCCACAGTTTTTCCTTTCACCCAACTTTATATTAGGCACTGCTCAGGTGCAACATCTTCAAACAACCATTCGGCCCACTGATTTTGTCAGCAGTGACATTTTTATATATTTTTTTAACTACATTTTATATACAATAAAATTACCTAGCTTCAAGTTGCACGGTCCCCAGATGACCATTTCAATTTAAAAATGGTAATGCTAAACATTTAGTTAAAGCATCAAAACCGATACTTTATGTATCTATCTATTTATCTTGACAAGGTGAAAGCAGAGTACGTTCAGGCTGTTTATTAACCGAACCCTTCTGCTGCACCTGCTAATTTCAAAATAAACGAACGGTCGGCACGCGGGTAGGGCGCGCATCAGGGAGCGTAGCATGAAGGTTGATTTGCGCTCTCGTCATGGTTAGAGGTGTAATTTGACAGACAGGCGCATAAACACGAACTCTCTCCTGCCTCCCCCTTTCTTGCACGTCTAGCTCACGGGATGAAAAAAGGAGACAAAAAAAAAAAAGAAAAATCCTGTTTGGTTGTAAACCCTCCAGTGGAGGGAGGTTGAGAAAGTACTGAGACAGGATTCTAGACCCCTGGGGCTCAAAACAAGAAAGAGGGAGCAAAAGAGGCAGGGACACCGAGAGAGAGAGAGAGAGAGAGAGAGAGAGATGAAATAAATGATGTGAGTCTAAAAACAGCATCTAAGTTATGATGAAACAGCAGTTGTTTCAGTAAAACATGCTGATAGAGGAAGTTAGGTTTTGATAAATTGCTGTTGCTGTCATTCTGGAGGTATTTAATGCTTTAATCAGTGCTAGTAGGGGCTGCTGCTGAACTTTCGCTGCACGTTGAGGCGCCTGACAACGGGACGCTGAGCGAACAGGAAGCAATCTGGGAAAACTGTGCCAAGAAAACAAAACAGGGTGGGAAGAAGGAAAGGGGGGGCTGAAGGAAAAAGGAGATGTTGACAGGTGATGGATTGACATCACACAGTAGGGCAAGGATTTAATCAAGTGTGTTTTGTGTCTACTAAGCCTGAATAAAAGCTGGTGAAATTAAACCCGGAGGCTTTTAAGTTCAGAAGACATAGTTAACAACACCATTAATTTAATGTTATACCCCCTGTGGATCGCTTTCCTTATTTATTTTAGCCTTATTTATTTTAGCATTCTGGTCTTCATTTCCCTCTTGGAACAATACACAAAAAATAACCTGTTGAATTAACATCAAAGACAGTTTTTTTTTTTTTCCTCTACTTTGAGTGCTGGGTTTTCTTTTTCAAAGCAAACTAGTAGCCTTAATGTGCCTACACGCAATGAATCTGGTTTTATTTTGGTGGTTTATGCACATTTTACCTTGGGTCATATATCTATTCTTGAGAAACTGCCTGTTTGAATTTTGTCACCCATTAACATAAAACACTTTCATGAAAGAAGATGAAGGTTTTCATATAAACAAGTGTTTTGTGTTACCTAGGTAGACTTCTTGAGGGAATAAAAACAAATAACTGAAAACAAGACTGATGTGAATCTCAAAGGCATTTTTTTAAGCATTTTTTTTTTTTTTTAAAAGACAATGTCAAACTGAAAATTCAGTAGGGACGCACGTGGTGTAAGTTGTTGCAAATTAATATCAAAACATTGTGGCATTTCCTTTCTAAGAAAGGTGTGTTTTTCAAGTTGAGTTGATATCAGCATGTGAATTTTTCGTAGTGAACTAAGTTGCTAAGATGCTTTTATTTTCATCCCTGCATGTGAAGACTCTTATTTTGAAGTAGAAAAGGAAGTAGCTCTTGAGTTGAGTCCTTTTATTCACCTTATTCCTAGCCCTCACCAGGCTTTGCGTGATTTATGGGCGCGACTTCTGCCGCTAACCAGAACCGCCATTTGTTAACATGTTAGCAACTCGCTAACTAGCTTTCCACAGAGGTTTTAGGCTGTAACATATGTGGGAACACCAACTATCACAGCTTAAATGAGGCAATATTGTTTTTCCGCTACCTACAGCTATTGCAGGGAGGGATGGCGACTTGAAGAAATGGCCACAAATAACCTGCACTAGCATATGTAGCTACTTCACTGACTCAGTTGCTTCAGAGGCAGATGCGGGTTTTCTTCCGCTGGCTTTTTGTCCACAAAATAAAACGAGCACATAAAACATTTTGGGTTCTCTCTTCAAGTTGAAAATGTTTAGCCAAATTAATTTTGTTTCCTTATCTGTGGGCAGGCAATGAAAACTACTGCTTTTGTTTTGGGAGCAAAACTCTGCAGCCACAAACTAAACTTGGTCTGATTACTACAGCCACCAACAGCAGCAGTGACCCGAGCTCTGCAAGGGCATCTCTATAACATGTTAATGTGTGACTCGGTTTGGTTCCAGTCCAGTGGTAGTGGTATGTGTTACCACTGTATTACCATCCAGTGGTACGTAATTATCCATATTTGCAGCGACACTCAGCAACGAAGAACCTTGAGGTTCTGGTTGTGATGGACTAAAATCCAGATATTTTATTTTGTCTTATAAAAAAATGTTCTTGGCCCAAACATAATGATAGAGTCAAATCACAAACTTTATTATTTAAATACAAACGAAAAATAAAATTTACATCACACCAAGCTAATATTATGTAGTTCTGGTGTTTTACACTGTCGGCTTTATTCCCCGACCCTCAGAAATCGCAAGATTCGTCACATGACCCCAGTTCAACACACCTGAACACACCTGCAATCCACACTGAACAAAGGATCTCTAAAGAATATTAGATAAATAAAATCATACAAAAATAATAAAGTCACCTACTTTGTGAAGTTGGTGACTAGTGAGCCAGACCAACTCAGCAGTGGCTTTTTAAAGTCTTTGTTTAATGCTACAGAAGATGCACAGCAATAAAGACAACATCTCAATCCGATGCAGACCTTAGAAATCCTCTGATCAAGTGGACCACTTCCTCTGGACACTTTCCCTTCAACATCCCAAACTGTCCTGCATGACCCAAGGCTTCAAAGGCACGTCCGCCTGGAATTACAAGATCTAATATTTCTGAATAACTGGGTTCATGTGAAGAATCTTGCGATTTCTGAGGGTCGGGGAATAAATCTCAATGTCAGAAATGCTCTGATCTCTTTAACTCAACCAAAGTTTCAAAGCTTTCCTTTAAACTGTCCCAGGCATTTGATATCCTCTCTGTACAGAGCACAGTCAGATGCCACATTTTAAAAGATCAGAATAAGTCATTTTGCTTCAGCTATGGAAACAGAGTCGTCAGATCTTAATGGTGAAAATTAATCATTATATATTCGTTTTTTGTCGTAACTGGACCTCACTATTCAACTAGATAGTGAGGTCTAGGCCTGGCATGATAGCAAATTTTAATGTAGAATAAATTGGCCAGAAATGATTGCGATAAACAATAATGTCATTTGGCATATTATTGCAAGTAATACCCACTCAAGGATAAAAAAAACCTTTAATTTCTGTAGAAAATTTAGCTTTATTTAGTATAAACCTGGAAAACGACAATATAAGACATAAGAAACAAAACAATAAACGAAGTTGCATTTTAAAAAAATTTAATCATTCAGCTTAGACAGAGAGAATAGGCAAAGGTTACAGGATTGTTAAAAAAAAAAAAAAAACTTCTTTATACTAGCTGTCAAAGGTTTGCAGCGCTTTTCAAAATGGCGGCTTTTCGACGATAGTAAAGCGTCTTTTTAACGACTGTTGTCTAACTGGAAATGATCAAACTCGTTTTAATTCATCACCCGATTATCTGATTTATTTCTGGTGAGATCAATGGAAAACAGGACAATCGGGCCGTTTGTGTTCTGTTCCTTTCGTTTGCTCTTTTGTTTTCCGAGTAGCGACTCTGTCATCTATTGTCTGGCATTTTGCATGACTAATCACCGCCACGTCCGTGACCTCCTTCGTGTTTGCCTTTTTTTTCCTTTCTTTTTTTTTTTTTTTTTTTGCACTTTGTTCTTGTTGATGCGATATTGTTGACACTTCAGCAAGTTAGTCATCCTCTACATTTGGCAATGGATTTCACGGACCAGCCCCCCATTGAAGGCTCGCCATCTGTGCCGACAGTCGCCATCTTTGAAACGTGGGTTTCATCAACACAGATTTCGAATGTCTAACAAATATGTATAACCTTTGTGAGTTTTTCTTTTTGTTATTGTTGTTGGTAGGCTCCTGTTTTGCCGTCTTGTCTTTGAACTCCATCCTCTATGATGCTCTTGGCGTTGAACTTTTCTAGCTGCGGTAGAAAGCGCTCTCTTGTCTCTCTCTGAAGCTTTTGATTCAGCTCTTAGGTAATGATTTTCAGTTCCAAACAAGCATATTTACAGAGACGTTTCTCTAAGGTTTGTCCTTAAATAATTCCTCTCCCTCAATACATTTCTTTACCCTTTGTCTACAAAAGAAGAGCTCCTTGTGTTTGATGATAGAATGACTCACCCGGAAGCGTCAGCCGGAAAGATGCTGCTGCTGCTGCTGCTGTCCTAATTTAGACTTTGTGAAAATGCTGCAATGTTCATATTAACTGTGATCACATCTTTTACTTTCAGCTCTCACTTTTGACATGGTACAGTTCCAATTTTTTATGAATTATTTGAATGCCCCATTTCATGTTTCTGTCCCTCGTATTTGCTTGTTAGAGCAGTGATGCAACAGAATATGGTGGGGGAAAAAAGTGAAAAGTCTTCATTCTTCATGGAAGTGTAAAATAATCTTTTTGAAAATGTTTCGGCTTCTGAGTTGAATTTTAACAACAACAAAAAAAGGAAGACCCTGTTCATACGATTAAGCTAAATAATGTGTGCGGAGATATTCAAAGACCATAATATGTATTTCCCAAGCACCTCATGACATTTTATAATACAATCATAGTCATAAGGATATCTGTATAAATCAAACATGTCTTGACTTTGTAATTAAACCTGTATGGCAAGACCTTTTGAGCAATAATTAACACACAGGACTGTATGGCAAGAATAAACAGTCATTGTTTTCAGATAAAAGGTCAAATAATATTGTTAAAGTGCCAGGAGTTTTTTCTTCTTAGTACATCCAGTACTAAGAAATGTATTTCACAGACGATAACAATAAGGAACTTATCACTTATTTATGTTTTTAATTAGATTTTATTTTATATATTTATTTCTTCAACATTAGTTTTCATGTCAGTGTTAATGTCATGAGGCTGATGACTCCATGACACTTTCAATTTGACTCATTAGGATTTATTTAAGAACCAGCTTAGTTCTGTGTAATTTCTGTCCAGTAAAACTATTAATCTATAAATCAATAGTCAGGTCTATATAAAGATATAATCCACGTTTCTGTCCCAAATTTGTATGGCATTAAAAAGATCTTGAACTTTTGTTTTTCCAATGAAAGCTATGGTTTGCACAGTTATGCCACGTGGGTGAAATTTTATGGATAATACTCTGATGTCCCATTCTCTTGAAGGCAACACAGAGGTGCAGCACCAGAAACTGACAGAAACACTGAAGAGAAGAAGAGTTATGATTAATATTGTTGCAGTTCTAGCCATGTTTTCATGTTGCAGAGCTCAGTCTTTCTGCAAATAGATCAAAGTTTAAACTGGCATTGTTGTACATCTTTCATCTGGTCATTTTGTGCCAGATTTAGCAACTAACACCAGAAAATGGCACAGAACAAGAATATTTTTTTCCCACTCTGATTGGCTGCTGTTAGGCCTACTGATTTTAAGCTGAATGTCCATTCATTGATTTTTTTTTTTTAGACGCCTGTAAAAATTATTTCCATCCACGTTGCTTTTTTGTTCTCTGGGCAATTATTTTTGTATGATAAATACAAAAACAAGCATAAAAATCAAAACATCAACAATAGTGATAGAAATATTAATAATACAGTAGCAGTCAGTGCAAAGTAGCCTACAATTTCTTTAGTGGGGGGCGAGAAGGGACCTGGATAATGGATAGGGGGGGCGCTGGCCCAAAAAAGGTTATATAGCCTCATCACCGCGTGACGCCGTGTTGACTGGTGGTCTTGTTGTTGCCCCTGCAGCTAGAGAAGGCAGCTTCCGTGGCCACAGGCTGTCATCTCATTAACCCGGGGGCACAAAATGAAGGAACTCTGCTGCAAATAATCCTCTCCTCCTTCTCACTTTAGCAAAAATACAAGTGTGAGCGGGGTCCTTGGATTCTCAGCATCCTTGTCAGCTATCCAGTTACACACATCTACAGTGTGCGACTGTGTGCAGTGAACTGTGCATGTTCCATGCGCAGACTGTGAAAACATTTTTTCTCTCGGGAGCACGATGAAGTAGCTGTCTGTCTAGCTATCCAGGCAGCTATAAATATTTATAAATGGGGATTAATTCAGGTTCAACGCTAGTCTTTGAACTGATTCCTTTTTGCTGATATGTAGCATGTCTGTCAAAGAACGAAAAAAGAACAAAAAATAAATAAAAAATCTCCATCCAGATCTCTTCCCCATTGGCCGTGATGGAGTCGTACATCTCAGGACTATTCATTTCCTCCCAAGCAGTCCCACATCACTTGGGAAGCACCTGTTGGTTGTAGGATGATGTGACACATTAGCATGCGGCGGTTTCGCTCGCGGTATCCTGATGTGGACTGTCGTCAAGCGGTTTTGTGAGCTGCGGCGCCTGAAGGAGGCCGTTTATGTGACTTACATTCAAACTGCCTGACGCCCGGGGAGTTGTCTCTTATTCTAACACCATGAGAAGGAACGCAGACGTCCGCCGCGGGGACGCTGCCGTGCGCACGTCTGTACCATACGATCGTTCGCTGCCGAGTTCATCATGCGGGCTGGTTTCAGTAACGATGCCTCCGCCAGGTTTTCATTTGGGCCCTTCTGATTGCACAGGCGTGATGGTGTGAGGGGAGAACAGAAAAAGAAACGAAACCTCACTCGAGAGGGAATTTGTATGATTTGTTTGAATATTTGCTCCAACTGCTATGTGTTGTTTTCAATTTGTGTCTAATAAAGTGTAGGTCTTCATTTTTTATTTTTTATTTTTTTGGTAAAGAACCGGACTGGCTCGTAGTCATAAATCAAAGCAACACGCCGCGGACAGCTCAGCTGCTGGATGATGTAATTTTCCATCACTTTTTAGACTTGTGTAAAATTGCTTCGTCTGTCTTCGGGGAGCTCACAGGGTAATGTGCTGTCAGAGATAGAAAATCTGATAGGATCCTGGGGGAGCTGAGGAGGGAATAACAACGTCAGGATTTTTGTTTATCATCGCGTTGAACATGAAGAGCAGAGATGTACAGCAACACACACTGTAATTGGTACACCAGTGTCGCCTCGTATATTATGTCAGATGTGCAGGAGAGACTTTATTTCATTGGAGATGCAGTTGTGCTGATAGATATAGGAAAAGTGTTGATTGCATGTCATCCACACACACATATATTACGTCTTTCTATCCTCACAAGGACTTTCACTGCATTGACTTCCACTCATTTTTCATTCCTAACACTGAACCTTCCCCTAAACCTAACCATTACCAGTACATACCTTAAAACCTAAAGCTAACTCAAACCTTAGTCCTAAACTTAACCCCAAACTTAAAAACAGAACTTCTTCCTGGCTTTGGAGTCAATCGGTCCTCACAACGCAGTATTTGTTTGAAAAAAAATGGGCCTTACGAGGTGAGAAATGCAAAAAGTCTTTTGAAGATTAAAGTCTAACACCAGACCTTTTGCTCGGATTTCTTTGCAAAATTCCTCAAAGTTCAATAGAAAACGTCTAACATTAGTTTTCACGTCTTGCCACAGATTGTCAATTGGTTGTAAAACACAATCACGCTTTCATCGACCCAATTCCTCCACTCCAGTGTCCAGTACGGTCTTGTGTTTCGGTCCACCCATTCTTCCATCAGCTGTAACCAGATAGCCTGTCCCTGCTATAAAAAAATGAGTTTTAATTAGTTTCAATCTTATCTGATTTGAGCACCTTCTTTCACCTGTTGGTTGTGTTCTCTACATTTCTTGGAGAAAACATCATTCGGACTTTCATCCAAAAAGTGCAATTTTTTTCTAGAAAAAATAGCCCAGATTTATCATCTGGATGAATAATAGTTGTTCTGTGGACAGAATTTTCCACCTGAGCTGTGAATCTCTGCATCTCCTCCAGAGTTAGCATCTTGTCGGCTCAAGTGGACAGCACCGTCTTGGTGGGTTTGCACTTATGCCAGACTGTCTGTTTTCACCTGATGTCCAAAACATGCAATCTTGTTTCACAACCTCATCCTGCTTTAAACTTTATTAAAACTTCATCTCAGACTCATCTGGTGTGCTCCTTGGTCCTCATGAGGATCTTTGGTCACTAATTTCTCCAACAAATCTTTGAGGCCTTTGCAGAACAACCTCTCTCTTGAGGTGACTCAGGAAGGCAACCGTTTGTGGAAACAACTTCCAAAAGTGTGCATATTTTTCCTTCAAATTCATAATTTACGAGACATTTGTAGTTTTTAAACCCTTGTAAAGTTCAGCACCAATTGATCGATGTATCACTCTACAAAAGCTGCTGCCGTGAAACCACATTAAATCAGGTTAGCATAAGTTTGCCGCCGGCTTGCACAGCCTGTCACACTCTCACCATTCCTGTCTGGAGAGCAGTGAGTAGCTATCTGCATGTCTTCTTCAGCGCAGCAGAGAAAGTTATCCTTAAAGTTTTGCAGGGAATCTGTAATGTGAAGATGTTCTGATAAGCAATAGCCTTACCTGTACGCTAAGCTAACGCTCCGCTCGATGTGGCACGTTTGACGCAGTTAGAAGCTTCAAACTCGGAATGTCTTCTCCATAAACAAAATCAACTATTTAGGCCATGTTCTTTGTGAAGTGATAGTTTCCTGCTTACCCTGACAGCAGGATATTAGTAAATTAACTTGCTGAATAATCTCAGCTCAGATCAGCAAACTGCAAAAGGCTCTGAGCTCCCTTGGAGTGTTAATATGTATCTCCTGGAGGCCATTTGCTCTTCCTTCATCCCAATCGTGTCGATAGCCTTGATGTGACTGTTTCCAACCCTTCCCACGAACGGATTTAATTTGTTTCAAATCCATCATTAACCAAAAGTGGGGCCTTGCCTCAGTGAGTTATCCTTCCTGTGTTCTCTTGTTCATTTTACATGTCCTCAAGTTAATTCCAGTCCTAATTAACTACCTTTGAAAGGAATCTGTGCGATAATTACCACAAGGAGGTGGAACGGAAGCAATCACACTCTGCGCAATTTATTCCCCCACCGCAGGGAAAACCCTGCAGAGTCACCCGCTGCCTTCCGACTTTTTCATTTTTTATTTTTCTTTCCCTTTCTTCCCTTGTCCTAAGAATCACCTTCACCGCTCGCTTTCAATCGTGTGGAAGCAGAGACACAAACAATCAGGTGGCTCCAGACAAACACCCCTGCTGCTTCGCTCACTGGCTTCAGTCTATTTGCTGAAATACATTTTAGAATCGGCACAAACTTCAATAGAGTTCAATAAAGCGAACAAAGCGGTATCTCTCGCAGCACTGAAGGAAGAAGTGGTGCACGAGAAGCAAAATATTTAAGGTAATTCTGGTTTATTACAAATTCAATTCTGTTGACGGGAACATCACAAGTGCTTGACTTTACACAATAGAAAAATCTAAGTAGGCTGAAAATGACAATTATTTACCTTTGTAACGTTATTTTTTCATCATCTATGCCCCCAATGTGTGTATGTAAACTTCTGATTGAAACTTTGGATTCTTTGTAAAAAAAAGAAAAAAAAAAAAGAAAAAGAAATGTGCTTTAGAAACATTTAGTTTTCTAGCCTGAGCTATAAGAAAATATTGGGACTTTTATACACTGATACTTGAAGGACTTCAGCAGAAGTGATAGTAGATGAATGAGCATTCTAACTTTAATCTTTTCGAGAGCTTAGAGGAAGCTATAAAACATCAATCAACTTAAAAAATGTTATCTTCGAAGATAAAGCAGATGAGCTTATCTCGCCTTATCCGCCATCGTTTCTCGGATAACTATAACTTCTGGCTTATGTGAAACAATGGCAGATACTTTTTTTTTTCTTTTTTTTGCTCTGCTGTAATTTCAGCTACAGAGAGGTGTGGATTGCCTCTCTTCAGCTTTTATTTTTCATGCCCGCGCATCGGAGCCGTCTGTAAATGCATCAGCATGGGGCTGCATCCCCTGAAGGAAGCCTTTAACTGTGGAGTATTATAAAGTTAGGACCCGTCTCTCACCCACAACACATCAAAACGCAAATACAATCAATAACTTAGGGGCTGCGTGTTTCATGTGTATACTAGATTTTGATGAGCCGGTTTTTTAATCAAACTGTAGCCCATTCATTTTTAGACACGGACGCCTATTAAACAGCAGGGAGTAGCCAATAAACATCAGCACCAAAATCTCTTTAGCAGCAATGCAAAGGAAGCCTCCATTACAAGATAAACCTCTTAGCCGTAGTGTCAAAAATAAAACGTTCAGACGTCTTCCCTGCAGTCAAAACATCAAGACAGAATCTGTGTGGAAGGTAATTTATTGCCCAGGAGTGAAGTTGTTCTTTATGTCAGTTATAGTCTTGCTGAATCTCAGTCAAGAGAGGCTATGACAGGAAGTGCGGCACCAGCTGGTTGATGCTAGCAGGTGCAGCGTAAAGCTGGTAATATGGGGCGACTTTAGACTGCAGTCACACCTCAGTGTGTAACTTCCTGTCTGTAATTCCTTTTCAGTCTCCCTTTGTCGATTCAGTTTTATGACAAACATTTTAACATCTATTTTAAAGTCTTAGAGGCAATTCAGAATGGTTTTACATATCTAAACAATCACCTCAATAGGTACTTTTCCTGGTAATTACTATTACAATACAGTAGCTCAGTTACTAAGTTACTTTTTTGGAAAAAAGTACTTTTTAAAAGCAACTTACTCAACACTGCTGACCAATTGTTTTGCCTAAATTAGACGGTGTACATCTTGACAGTTTGTCGTGACCATAGAAAGGTTTTTTTCTCGTAATAGGATTAAGGTTTTTACTGCGTTTCCAGTACAAATGTGACCAAAACCTTATCGGTTTTTCCATTGAGTAAGAAGTACAATTACAATCACATGTGAACAAGTTTGCTCATGCGATGAGTCATTGAAAAACGTGATCCTCCAACTACTTCCTGTCATCTTTGTGGGTTGCACCAGTAGCAACATCCAGTTGTCGATCATGTGGCTTGTGTTATTCATAAAAGGTGTTTCCTTTGCAGTTTTGCAAAATGAACCGAGCTCATTTCTATCTCTAAAGCTTTTTATCAAAAAATACTTTTTTTTTAATGTTTCCATTACACAAATTTATTTTCCAAATGTCAAATTGTGCAATTATATGGTCGGTAGAAAGGCAGCTTCAGAGCAGTAAGAAAGAAAGTGACGCAATGTTTGGAGAAACATGGATGAACCTTTGATTTAGTGACAAAGTTCAGAAAAGAAGTAAGATGTTGTTTATTATTTGTTTGACTGGCCAATCAAATACCGTAAGCTAAATATCAAACAATTTTTTAAATAACACTTCAGTGATCTTGCTACAAACCAGTATCTAAATTTGTACAACACATATTGTTTTTCTCCTGCAGAGAATTGTTCTTTCCGTCATAATTAAACAGTCTCGCCTATCTGTGCTTCAAATGGCAATGCGGTGCCTCACCAAAGTTTCTGAGCAACGAGAACAGCGAGACGTCCCACAACAGATGGTGTGGCTCCCTGAGAACACTGAACTCATCATCTCAGTGTCAAACTGGGATTACATAAAGAGACGGAGGCAACCGAGAGCGCTAAAAGGACCATGACAGGTTTGCTAAGACGGTTTAAATCAGATACATATCTCATACTTTGAGAAATAGACTGTTGACAAACTTTTAATTTTTACAGTTTTGTTCACTGATTCATTAAGACGTTAAGTTGTCCCCTGCTGGACAAATCAAGCCCAGATCAACTTGGTTAAAATTCGTTTCCACTGTTTTATTGGTAATGTTCTGCAATATTTAAAACAAACAACAAGGTAGTTTTTACATTTCTAACCTGAGACACCCAACCTCTGGAAAACATTCAACTACCTTGGCAGAGTAAACTCCCAAAGGCAGACAGCTGCTCTGTGAGCCAAGGTTCCTGGTCTGATGAGAGGGAACCAACAGAACCTGGAGGACAGGAGCTGGTTCTGAGAAACTAAACAGCAACAGGAAGCACTCTTCCTACTATGGATAAGGCTGCTTTCTGGTCGCAGAGCGTCTCTAACCTGGAATGTCTTCACTTTACTGAACTTTTCAGTCCTTCCCAAAATCTCCTTGAAGTCACGACGAATGTCAAGAAAATCCAAACAATGTGGGAAATACTTTGTGATCGCTTGAGTTCCAGAGAGAGAGAGAACGACTTAAAGAGATCAGGTGATCAATTTGATCAATAAATTGCTATAGCTAATGGCTCACCATTAATTAGGCTTATTGTGTCTGTATATACACGCCGTCCATGCATTGTTTGTAAGCTTTAGAGAGACATATTCCTTATCTTTGTGCTTTTCCACCCTGGAAAACTTAATAATTGAAACTGCAAGTCTTCAGTCAGGGTTCAAGGAAGACTCCACTCTGATTATCACATTTTTTTCACGGCTTACTTTGAAAAACAAATAACAAACCTAATGTTGGTTTTATTTTTTCATTGAAAAGGCAATAGTAGTGTGTACAAAACAGCGGTTTTTTTATTTGAAAATACAAAGAGAAATATTTATTCTCTGTATCTTTGAATACAAAGAAAATATAATAATGTTCTCTCTCTGGAAATCAGAGAATATGTTGTCTTCTCTTGCACAATCACTTGCTGTTTACGCTCGTAGTTGCCAGTATTAGTCGCTCCTGCTCAAGAACACAGTGGGTGTTGAGGACAACATTCCCTTTAACAAAGACCTAACATTTTTCATTTCAAATTAATAAGAAAAAAATCATGTTTAACACAATCGTTGCTGCATAAATTGGTTATTAAACCATTGAAGTTGATTGGTTATTCTAATCCTTTTGTCCCAAAATAATGGACTACTTGTTTTAGTTTGAATTCTTGTCGTAAACAATGAAATCTATGGTTAAAAATACTCACTGTAGAAATATATTACGTATATCCAAAAATACTACCTTTAGTCCTAACATTTTGAATGCTGCAGCCAACGACTCATCGGTTATAAATGGCTCAGGTTTATTTGAAGTCATGGTTCGGCCGACTCTATTGGCTGGATAGATTTTCAGGGAAGATGAGACAAGCAGGAGGCAGAAAAATGTTGAACTTTGGCTCATTACATTTTCTTGTTCCAGCCAAAAGAATCAAAGTTAGTGTAATGGAGAGGAACTTTGCTCTGCGATAGACATTTCTGGAGGGGGCGAGACGTCCAGTGTGGAAATCCATTCTGTGCAGAGGGAGCATCTCAGATGATAAAACTCCTCCAGGATGCTCCTGGGCTTTTCCATCACCGAGGCAACATAAATGTAATTTTTAAGATATTCTCAACTCTAGAGGTCCAATTTTCCCTTCACTTTTCTTTTCCTTTTTTTTGAAAGATTCACCTTGCAAGGAATCTTGTGAGAGATTCTTGTGCAGTTATGAGGAGGTGGGCTTAAAATGAAGCCAGTGATTCCCTGAGGACTTATCGATCTGGCTCCGAAGTGGTTTTCATTCTTCTGATGTCAGACGATAAAGGCAAACGTAGAATTTTCTAATTTGTTGAATGCATAATCTTTTTCGAGGCCCTCTCAACATGTTTTCCTAGATAACTCTTCGACTTCTCGTGTGGTAAGATTTATGTGTGAGCTCTGCGGCGGCGTGGGCGGGCCTGAGGCTTCAGCTGAGATTTAGAGCCGCGGCGTGCCTTTAGTCCCCAGTGGTTGGGTAGGTAGTCACCCGGTGAAAACCTGCGCTCTGCTGTGCACATCTCTCTAATAAAGAGAGCGCTGAGGTATGAAAGCCCCGCAATGATAGCAAATGTGAATAAATTGTTGCTCACACGTCTTACTTCATCACTCCCCAACTCACAGTGCCACTGTGGTTCCATAATTTGAAATGACGGGCCCTTGATTACTATTTACAGTGTTGTTGAGGTGAGGGAAAAGATTCAACATGGTGGGTAAACAGATTTGCTGCCACTTTTCCACCAGATCTGCCGATGTTGACTTTATATCCACTTGCTGTTTCCTCGCTTCTTTCTCTTACTTGTCTGTGAAGTTGGGGACGTTTGGGGAACATCCCCAACATGCAATCAAACTCTTGATGTGGACCAAAAAGAGCAGACTCTGGTCCATCTAAAAACCTCTGTTTATGTTCGGTTGAAGTGAACTCTGGTGCGGTTTAAGTGCGTGTGTGGATGTAAGCGGACCAGAGATCTCTCTGAGAGCAGGAAGCAGATTATGAGCACAGGGCTTTCTGTGCTATAAATGCAGTCAAAACAAACATGTGGGTCTAATGTTAGCAGGAGAGATGACTGGTCTTTTGTCACCAAAGACAAAAGATAAATCCTACAACCACTAAAATCCGATGCCGCTCCATTTTTGTTTACATTTTGCAGAAAGTTAAGTTACTCATATCTCCTGCTGAGGTTTCCGTGGTTTTTGATGCGTCGCCTCCACAGACGAGGGAGCAAGCAGGTTTTCAGAGCCTCCTTTTTTCTCTATCTACAGTCGTAGTTCTGGTATTTTCACATCACTCAGACATTACTCGTATTTTTCTGTCTGTTTTTTTCCCCTATTGTGTTAGCCTTTGTTGTCATGCAGAGCTGACAAGCAGTCTACATTAGCCAACCCTGTCGATGTAGCAGTGCGACTTCTTTCTTTTATGCTTTTAGTCGCCATCTGACAGTGTGTCATGAAACAGATTTGACTTTGACAAAAGAATACTTTTTTAATATTACAAGATCTCATTAATGACTTAAAAGATGCTTCAAAATAGTAGTGGAATATAACAAGATGTCTGCAATATGAAGCGTTTTTCTTTTTTTAAATTTTTTAAAGAAAGTAAAAATTAAATAGCAGCTTGTTCAAGTATTTCTTGGAAGTTTCTGGTTGTAATAGAGCTGCGTTCAGTACACAAATTTAATCATTGTTCTAAATTTTAAACAGTCATATTTGAATTCAACTTCAAACATGAAAACGCTTTCTTCATACCTGTAGCACTACTAAGCTGATAAGGTTATACATGCCGTTTATTTTGTTACTTTTTATGTGTTTATAATTTGAAATCTGAAATTTACAAGTAAACAAAAATATAAGAACTTTTAATTTGAGTCCTAAATAGTTCTTTCGTTAGATGTAAGGGATCAAATGGAGGTTACTGAAAGTCTGCAGTATCTCTTCTCTGGCCTGCTTTCAGTCTCCTTGGTAACCGGTTGTTATACTGGCCAGTGGGTGGTGGTGTTTTCAACTAGTTCCTTTATTAACTTTGGGTTTTAGCTTCCATATGTGCCAAAGCATCAGGACATGGTTACCGCAGAAGACTCATTTTGTCGTCTGAATGGAAAAACTGTTTCTGCAGCCCATTAGTGGGACCAGTTAGTTTTAGAGTTGTCGACATGGAAATGATCAGAAAGAAAAATCCTACACTCTGCTGCACATAAGTGTGTTCTGCAGCTATAAATAACACATCCGTCTAAAGCTGAGGACAAGTTACATGATTTTTTACTTTTTTTTTTTCACTAAATTTTGCCCACAATTCCCAGAAATAAATTGTCTGCACTAACTAGGGAGAGTTGACATGGGTAGTTAGACCACAGATCTGTAAATGTGTAAGCCCACTTACATCACACACATTCAAACATGATTAATTTTTTTTTTTTTTGTGGACTTTTGAGATAAGCAGGTAAAGTGAACTGTTTACTGACCCACCATCAAATGCATGTAGCAAACAACCCATGGAAAAGAGAAGCAGGGAGATGATTATCATCCATGTTGGTTTATATTTTTGCGCTAAAGTTTGATGTGTTCAGGTAGAGCTTTAGTTCTCATCCAAAAATCTGCTAACGCCATTTGTCTGAAACGATAAAACCACATAATGATTTAAAAGGATGAGCCACTGTGCTTTTATTCTACGTACACAAAAGCTTTCGAGAATATTTTTCAGACCACTATAAATTCCACATTAGATGGCGTCGCTGTGTTTGTCTGTAGTAACTGGGTCAAACGCCGGTGCTACCTTGTGAAGATGTAATGAGGGTAAGTCAAAGCGTAAATAAGCGAATGCACAGAAGCAGCAGAAATTGTGAGCAATTTCATCGAAGATTTGAGCGATTTATAAGATGGAGTGATAAAGAAGAGGGAGCTGGTTCTAATGAAGGACTGCAGCCCCTTTTTTGAGCTGTAAGAGATCTGAGTTGTTTGTTTCAGAGTAACTGAAGATAAGATTTGCTTCCGCACATTTCACAGCTCAGAGTTCATCCACCATTTCACATATCTGACACCTTTTGACCTTTAGCTTGTAATGTTTTGGCTCATTGGTGCCAGTTGATCCAGAGATGTCAGCCCAAGTCAGTGAACTGAGGCATGGTCGTACGCTTCTGTTGTTGTGAAGCCCAGGAAGGTCCTAATGGGAAATGTGACTGCATTTGCAATGCAAGATGTCATTTATCATGTTGGTATGCAATTCAGGTTTAAAAGTTTCTTAAGGTAAAATAGCAGAAATTTTTAATATAAACGTGTCCAAATAAAAGGAAATTTGCTTTTTCATTGTTATTTTATAAGGAGGGGAAATATGGTTCATTATCTGGCCAGATCAGATCAATACTAGATAACACTGGATGTTTTTATCATGTTTTATCATTAAACTCCCACCTTTGTTGCCAGGGTAATGCATTACACGCAAATATATATATAAATTTTTTACTAGATAAAGTTCAGTTTGTCTTTCTTGCTGCCTAAATATAATAGTCATTATTAATTCCTCCTTCTTTGTGAAATTTTTACTATTCATTAGGTTAATACATATATTTCTAATATAAAATATATTAAAACACTCTTTTCTTGATTGCAAGTTTTCACTGGAGTCCTCAGGCCAGTAAAAATGTACCTATGGATTCTATCAACTTCATCCTTTGCACTTAAAAAAACATGAATTTTTCTTTTGACACACAAAAAGAATCTGAATAAATTTCTATGACAGCTTCAGATAATGCGATGCTTTTGTTACCCGACATGTGAAGATGGCATCAAAGTGTAAAGTAAGTCCGAGTTTCTCTCCGCTCTCACAGGTCCCGTAGCTGTGATCAGTGGTGAGGAAGACTCTGCCAGCCCTCTTCATCACGTCAATCACGGGATCATCACGCCGTGTACTCTGGATGCGGGACCTGACGCAGTCGTCATAGGAATGACTCGCATACCTGTGGTGGAAAATCCCCAGTACTTTAGGCACGGACACAACTGCAACAAGCCGACCACTCGTAAGTCTGTCCTGTTGACTCTCATCCAATCCAATAAAGTCATACAGCGCAAAAATAAACAATCCTTCATCTTGAACTATTCGACCAGATAGCTCTACAAGTAAAGGAGACCTAAAAAAGAGTTTTTCATTCTATATGTGTAAATCTGGTGGAAATGTATGTCAATAGACCAGAGATTTTCACTGAAGCAAGTAATGGTTCTTTGTGGTTGTTTTTGTCATTCATTTTGAATGTTATATCTTCCTGTTTGTGTTAAATGTTTGTTAGAAATTGAGGTTTATTGATCCTTGAGAATGTGTTTTTACACTTTTATGCCATTACCATCATGTTACTTGAAAATGATCTCAAAGCAACAATATTATTGTATATTACAACAACTTCTGGGACCAGCGAAATTTATGGAGACATTTGATGTGTGGTTTTGATTTATTGAGACTACAACTGCACTTTTTAGATTTTCACTTCACTTTACAAGTAAGCTCTGTTTTCTATAGACGTATGAAAGAAAAAATCCAGATGAAATAAAATAATCATGAGAAGAATTGTGGAAAAATCTCAAGGGGTATGAAGGCGCTGTCCATTTTCCATCTACTGGTCATCTTTCCTCAGTCGTCTATCAGCTGTGTGTGTTTGCTGTCCTTCCACATGGCCTGGTCCCAAAATGTAAAGGTCAAAAGATGGAGGGGTGGGGGGTCTTGGAGTTGCTGACCAAGCCACAATCAGTTTAAACAGAGCATAAATTCTGCTTTAGATGCAAAATGCATCACAGTGGCTCGTTCTGTAGGTGTGCTGGTTTTGTTGAGGTGACCTGTCTGGATGCCAAATGCTCGTCTGAGAGACACTTGGCTCGCACACATTCACGAACCTTAGCAAGGCTAAATTTTACTGTCACATATCAGTTCATTTTGCTAAGTGTGATTATCATCCCAAGCCAGCCCAACAAAAACACATCAGTTTAGTCTCAGCTGCAGCTGTGTGTCTGCATTGCTGTATGGCGTTAGCCTCGGTTGGAGAGGTGCCAGACTCTTTATGCATTTGGGTGAAGACAACCTTCACAGTTCCAGCAACTAGTGTTTATATACCTCTCTGCCTCCCCTTCCCCAAATCACCCACCCTCCACTGGGACTCGTGTTCCAAGTTGGGGAAAAGACAAGACCACTTTAAGGCCTAATTACTCCCAATTAGATTGGCTGCTCAGGAGAAAGCAACTGTTCCAGCAGCAACCCGCAGCCTCTCTCCTGCTCCTTCCAATCAAACCGCCTGGATTTTAGGGTAAAGACTCTCTCCTCCGGTCCGATCGCAGTAGGATTTTTTTTTTCCGGAGCCTGCCCTGTCCAGATTGGACCCGGCCCTATCTCAAAATGGCCGCACGTCATGCTAACAAAAGTCGGCCTCTGAGTGTGTAGCCAATGAGAAGAGAGGAAAACCCATTTAGAGGTGATAAATAAGTGACGGGTCTTATGTATTATGAATTGCATGAATTTTTAATGTCCAGCCGTTGACTGATTTATAACATCTCATGTCTCGGACAGGAGATCTGATTGTGGGGCTAATGAATAAATGGCGCTGGGGAGGAGTGAAACTTTCCCCCAGTAACTCTGCGCAGAGAATTAAAAGTCAGACCATGTGTGTTCGGTGCCTTAGCTTTGACCTGGGCCTTCTCTTTTCTTTTTTTCTTGGATTTAATTCTACATGCATGCACATAAAAAGAAATTGTAGGAAATGAGCCCTGAATTCATCACAAGGTCATAATGGCCACTGCTTTCTGCCACTGGCTAAGAAAACATCATTCACTGAATACGAATGCCTTCTTCACCCTCAGGACATGCACACAAGGAAGGGAAGTTTCTCTGTGTATCCATGTGTAAATGTGTGTTGTGTGGGTGTACTGCTGAAAATCAATCTGCGTCTATACAAGGGTGTAGGCGTGCTGTCTGTGTGCCTGTAGGTATAAAAATAAGGGGGAAAAAAGCTCTAATGTCACCTTATATTCCATCACTTCTTCTATGATTTGATGTGTCAGGGGTCCCTTTGGTTCTCATTGTTCTGCTGGCCTTGCTCAGCACCACTCGCTTGGATACAGTATGTCGACTAATACATAATGTATTCATTCATTTACTTGAAAGCTTCTTATCCAAGAGAATAGCTTGCTGCTAAAATATACACACAAACGCAGTGGGAGTTCAGGTCGTACAGCTTTGACGCCTGTCTTTACCCGAGTCCATCAGGAGTTCGCTAATGCGATGGTCAGACTCTTGTTGCACTCTGAGCATTTAAGAGATCGGCTCCTGGAATAGCAATGAAGAGGTAAAATGCTGCTGCTGCCATCCCCTTTCAGCATATATAACAGAGTTCAGTATTTTGGTCATCTGAAATGAGCCGTTATCACCAGGCATTGTGTGGGATGTGTGGCGGTAGGCTGCCTGAAACTTGACTTGGACTTGTGGTTTAACGTCTCAAGACTTAGAAACTTGTGGGCTAAAGACTCGAGACCTGAGTGACACTTGATGTCCGAGGCATGGGAGGAAGCTCAAATGCTTGAGGGCTAAAGATTGGAGTTGGCATAGTTACAAATATTTTCACCAGTTATTGGACATCACATAAAACCTGTTGGATTCCAGTCCTCAAAGATTGAACTTACCTACCTCTGGTCTGAAGACTCAAGACTTGACTTTGACATGTGGCCCAGAAACTGAAGGTTTCGGTTAGACCTTCGGCTCAGGGACTAAAAACCAAACGTATCCTCATGGTTTTAAGAAACTACACTTGATTTAGATATAGGTATAAAATTCCCAAGTTGTTTTGAAAGCAAGCTTGTATGTAGGCCACAGGCCACAGTTATTATCCAGTGATACTTGAGGATTGTGGGTTATCAATTGGTCATAGCAATCTATTCATGTTAACTCTGGCTTCATAAAACCCCACTTCATAAAATTTACCTCATAAACAGATGAACAGAGTTCAGCTCAGGGGTGAAAACCTTGATATGAATTCATAACCTACAGAAATACTTTCTTGTAGGCAGATGATATAATCTGCCTACAAGAATCTGTATATAATCAATATGTCTGCCTATATTTTTCATTGAATATCTTGTGATATTCAATGAAAAAAGTTAGTTTTGGTCATTAGACACTTATAAATTGCAAGAAATAAGCATTTAAAACCTCAAAAAGCTATAATGCCATTAATTCATCTCTTTTCTGAACTATTGTGTTTGACGGTTGCTGAGGTTTTGTTTTTTTCTGTAAGAATTGCAAAAGGCCGTTTCTGGGGAAATGTTGCCGCATTAGCGAGATAAAAGCACAGAAGTCAAAGGACAATTCTTTAGCCTAATGATAGATCTATATCTAGCCAGATCTGCTGTCTCCCAGCAAATGTCTTTGTTTTATCACGCAGCTAGCGATTTTAATTACAGAGTTGTCCCATCCCGCTGGCGAGAATTACACAATAGCGTTTGATGCTGGAGTGTACCGAAAAGCTTTCCATTATATCCATTTTATTGGGGATATAACTCCTGGGCATAGCTCAGACAAACCTCTCCTCTTTGTCCCCTTTTACTTCTGCTGAAACAGAGACATAATTGTGCTCAAGGTGATGTTTTTGAAGATTTTAATGTTCCCAGCAGAGACAAAGAGTGACTAATGTGGCTGCCTGAAAGCTTTGTAAGTGAATGTAAATGGGCACTAGATTGATTGAAAGGCAGTTTTCATGTTCCAAGGCTATGATTCCATAAATTATGCTCTGATTTAAAAAAAAAATTAAATAAAAATAAAGGACCTAGGAGCCTGGCTAGCTTTGAATTCAAACACTTTCCTTTAGTTTGCTACCTAAAAAGTCTTGGAGTTTCCCAGAAAAACTCAGACGTTAATATGTTTATTTATCAACCGATGGCATAATATTGTCTTTCATTTTTAAATAAAACAATTGTGTTATACACTTGTCTAACACAATTGTTTTAACAATTGTGTGAAAACCTGTGTGAAAGGCACAGACAGTACACTAAAGGGGTATTTACCATACTGTGAGGCTCATGTATCAAATCAGGAGTAAAGACAATAGAAGTTCATTTACTTTTAGTTTTAAAGGGGCAGTGTTATGTTTTCCAGGCACATAGTGACATTTAATAGCACAATCAACTAACAATGTTACCCTCAGCTGTTATAAAAATCATATCAAATATGACTTAAAAGAAATTTTGCATAGTAATTTAACACCTTGAAATTGGGCCTACGTCTCTTTAAAAGCTCCTGCTCTTTCTGAAACTCCGCCTTCAGTCAGAAAACATAAAACTGAACTGATATGCGACAGCCGTAACATCACTCCGCCATTAACCCTTTAACAACGTTTTTACCAGCGCTAGACTGGGAAGTAGCTCGTATAATGAGCTCAGCAGGTGTGCAGCTCTGCCAGGTGTTTGCTAATTGCTGCTGGCTAGTCTGAAGGAGCTGAGTGGGAGAGTCGTGGGGGAGGGAAGCCCTTTGAAGTGGAAGCTTGGAAACTGCAGCTCCAAAGAGGAGCTGCATCTTGAAGGCGATGTTGGGGCCAAACAGGCGTTTTCTGTAGCTGAATGGTTGCCATGGGAGACTAAAGGATTTTTTTAAACATGCATGAAATAATCAAGGCAACACTCAAGGTATGTTTTTGATTAAGGAATAACATAACACGATGCAAACCTAAAAAAAAAAAAAATATAAATATATATATATAAATATATATATAAATATATATAAATATAA
>CAEFZX010006520.1:0-47761 GCA_903066825.1 Alfaro cultratus | reverse complement strand
TATTAACCAATGATTTCACAGAAGTTTGATTTACTTGGAGTTATATTGTGTTGTTTAAGTGTTCCCTTTATTTTTTTGAGCAGTATATATATAAGATTAAATATTTATGTACCAAAACATTTATGTGATAAGCATATTGATTTAAAACTTTTTAAGGGGTTTGGGCTGTTTATTTATCAAAACAAGTGTTTATCCCATGCTTAAAATATGTAGGATGCCAGGGGCTGAAAAGAGATACTAACACGGTGCTGCATGCAAAGACCAGCTGACTCACAAGTGTCTGATGTGGATCAGTCTGGCAACTTTTCCGCCAAAAAGAAGTTTGTAAGACACTCATAGAAGTAAACCTGCTGATCAAAAGGATTTTCAGCTTTAAAATATATCCTTCTTTTTAACCCACAGATCAAAATTGTCATCTTGAGAAATAAATATTGTTCTAGTGGCTACAGTAAAACCAAAAGGAAAGACGAAAAATCAGTTTGCACCAATAGCTTGCTGTTAGGGTTAACGCAGCTGGGTCGACAGATCTTGATTATAATTGGTTGGCTGCGAAGGCCGAAAACACAAGTCATTCTTTTGTCAGTGTGTCTGCTCTCGTTGGAGGATCAGGCACAGTGAAGTTGTCACAGCTGAAATGGCTTTTTTCTAACTCTGAGAAACAAGTGTGAGTGGAGGAGGAGGTGGACGGAGACTGACATGGCTGAGGCCAGAGATAAATCCAGCAGCAACTTTGTGGTTTCATTTAGTTTCCTCTTTTTTTTATCGCATGGCTGTAGAGCTTTGAGAAAAAGAAAAAAAAAAAAAAACTACTGCAGGTTATTGAGTTGTCCATCAAATTCCATGTTCAGAGGAAGCTGAGGACGAGGGGGACTGAACTGTTTTTAGCTGCAATGTGGGAGACAATGTTAATTTAAATTCTACTGGAAATGGAAATAAAAAAATGTCCCAACTGGTGACAGAAATTCTTCTTCGGCAGGGGCTCCATCAACAAGCACTCGCACAATATGACATGGGTTCCTTAATAAATTCAGATAAAAAGCACATAAAAATATTTTAAAAGTACCTAATTAAACTGTTAAAAAGGGAAGTTTTTAGGAGTTTGAAGGATATTGTAAATGGTATGAATGTCATTTATTTATTTATTTTTTCTGGGGCAGTGGGACCTCGCTGTGGCCTCCCTGGTCACAGCTAAGAAAAGAGTATTTGTGAACAGTTTTGTATTTGACTCTGAGAAAGTTATACTAGGATCAAACATTGAAGGGAAAGATGGATTCTATTAATGATTTATGAACCACAGAGTTAAAATATCCTTCCTATCACTAAAACATCTCAGTTTTTAACCAGATGGAAATGTTGCTGTGCCTTTTTATGGATGCAGTCTGCATGTACCTTAAAATCCAAGCATGTGTCCGCTTCAGTTATCAGGTATCTAAAAGACACCACTTGTTCCACCTGCTCGGCCTGGATATAAAATTGACTGGAAGTGTAATGACCTGTCATCTTCTGCTCTGCGTCAACATCCAGCAGCACAAGTTTGAGGGAGTCATCAGTAAAACTGTTTCTGTTCTGATCATTTTAAAAAGAGACATTGTTCAAGAGTTGCAGAAGATGGTGGAAACTGAAAACATTGTTAATAAAACACCAAACTTCCAGTTAAAAACCACTTAAGAGGACCTTCTGTGGTGTGTTCTTTAAAACGTTGAGAACCAACAAAACCAATGCCGAGTAACTCTTGATGTGTAAGAGCAGCTTCAGCAAGATATTTATAAAAGCCAAGGGAAAGTTGGCTTTGTAGTGATGGTCTAATCAGATTAATATAATGTAGCAGAAAAGAAGCAGATGGGAAAACTGAAGGAAGTGAACCAGAACGTGAAAGGATCTAACTCACAAAAATATTATAAACACAAAACAAGTATTCAAAGCATTTATCCCTAACCTTTATCTGGCTTTCACTAAACTCTAAATACATCATGGAATATGTTTCTTCAAACATTTACAGACAAGAAAAAAGTGGCAATTATCAGTTTTGCTTCAGTTTATTTTATTTAATTTTTTTTTTTTTAAAAAAACCAGGTAAGAACTGACTGAAGAAAAAAACAAATTCAAAAATAGGCAACATTTCCAGATTGAAATCAATTGGATTTAATAAGATTTTGGAAAGAACCTGGAACAGCATATGAAATAGGTTGGAGCATTGTACTGTTGAGAAGGTATAACTTATCAAACCTTCCTTATTTGCTAACTCAAACACGTAGCATTGCCCATAAGTGGTGCCACTGGGCTGGTTCTGAACATAGAAAGTAAATCCTTCTAGCAGTAAATTATTTTTAATGATTCTGTTCAGCAGGAGGCAATATACTGTAGTAGATGTTTCTCATTTATTTGCTGATGAATCTCATACAGGTTGAGTTATAGTTGATTTGTGTTTTGAAATACATTTCAACTTTATATAAGTGGTCCAAGTATGAAAATAATTATACACAATACACACAAGTTTGGAGAGTATATTGCTTAGATATTCTTGATAAATGATTAAGAGATCTTTCATGAAGTAGCTATTTTAATTAACACAATTATCATTAGATTTTAATTTTTAGCTTTGAACAAGAACAGTCTTTGAAGTGATCAGTCTCAATTTTAGCTAATTAAAAATACATCCTGAAGAGATTTTTTGTCAAAACTAAGATGAAATGGTGCAACTTGGAAAATAAATGCAAAAAAAGGAGATGTTCATGCTCCCCTGTCCTTTTTGTTTTCGACTTTTTTCATACAGCATTTATTTATTGGTAGAGAGGTGGTGCTATCTTCAGCTTTGGCAAAATGATAGCTTGAATACCAAAGATTACATCAATATTCTCATTACAATTTAAAAAAAACAACAACAACACTACAACAGGAAATGGGATACAGATTTATACATAACCAAATAAGGATGAAAACTCAGTAACTCGATGGCAAAAATATCTAGACAAACAGAAGAACACAAATCAAAGCTAACTTCAAGCTTAAGCCTGAAAGTTAAAAAACAGATTCATTCAGATCTGTTTTTGTTTGACTGGAAACAGAAAACTGATCTCAATTGGGGAGTTTGAACAAAACCAACGGAGGACTTCATGAGGAAATTCAGCAAAGACCAGATTGCCACCAAAAAAAAAAAAAAAAATACTACAGCCCTTAGCCCGTGACAATCCAATGCAGGTCAGGGTCGGCTGTTCATTCTGAGTCGTGAAAATGTTTCATTCACTGAATTTATCTGAAGATCTTTGAAGGAAGGTATGTTTGTGGACTAAAAGCAGAAATCCTTCAAGTTGATGTTCAGGCTTAAAGGTTATCGTGAAAGCGCAGGTGCATGTTCCAAAGGTCGGCTCTAATCGCTGCCTAACAGAGTTTTCTCCAAAATGAAGAAATCATTTCTGCTCTTATGGTATAAAATACTTCTTTTTTTTTTTCTGCTGTAGAAATAGGCATAAAACAAGATTCCTGAGTACTAGAAAATCTGCTCTTTTCAGCAGGTGAATTACAGTCAGACTGTATAATCAGCAGAATTACACCCTGATAGAAGAGGGAATACAAAGTGAACAGGGAGAAAATGATTCAATGAACCAAGTTGGTTCAGAAGAAATTCATAGGCAGTTTTTTTTTACTTCCTTCTAACATGTTTTCACCAGAAGAGAACAGAACTGAGATTTTAAAATGATAAATGCATGCTGGCTGATCTGAAGGTGAACATATTTTTTTGAGAAACTTGTGCAACTAAATACCAATTTTAAACATTAAATATTTATGCGTACTACTATAGATCTACCCACAATTGATAATAAAAAAAACCCAGATCTTATTCATTCATATTAGGCTTGATGTTGTAATTGCTCCCAAAGGTGGATCAACAAAGTATCAGCAAAGGTTGTGAATACCTGCATAAATGTAAATTCTTGGTCTAATACAATTTGGATAAAGGTTGTAACATAAACTGTAGAAAACCTGGATCACCGTGAATATTTTTCAGTGTGACTACATTGTTGTCATGCAAATATTCATGCAAATAAATAATAAAGCCATATATTGTCAAAGGTAATACTTCAATGTGGGTCTGAAATGCATTGTTTTCTGTTTGGAAACGCTGCAGTAAGAAACGGAGGCGTTGAGTTTGAGATGTAGAGAGATATCAGACAGAGCTGAATCCCAGCTGAAAAGCGTGACTCGACTTCGCTCCAAATGAATTCCTCCCTCACGTCACCCTGCGACACCCTCATTTGACCAGAGTTATTGCTCTCATCAGGGATTACAGTGCCCTCCCCTGTTTGTGTGCCCAACATTTGACCGCAGGTTAACAAATAATAATAAATAATAACACAGTGATGATTTTGCTTAGAGTGTTTAGGATGACAGCTACTCTGTCACAGAGGAACTCAGAAGCCAAGGGCAGCAGAGGCCAGGGAAAAAGAAAGCCATTATTCTCCCTTATCTTCAGGTTCATCAAGGGCTCTTGAGGCAATTGGATTATTCCACAGCCCTTATTCACAATTGATTGGTGTGCTGCTGAGTGGGAACAGCCTTGCAGATGAGTGTATATAAGTGAGTAGTGTTTTTGAGGATCACCGTGAATGAACCAGAGCAATCTCCCTTCAAGTTCCCCCCCCAGAGGAGCTTTGCGATGTGTTAGAGGCATCAGAAGAGCAGTGTGTGGGACTGACAAAAGCCGGCGCGCCAATTTTCTGACAATGTTTCACCTTTTTCTGTGACTCATTCCGTGAAACCTGCCACAGCCGACATGTGGAGAGATCCTGAAACGTTTGACACATTTAAGGAAAACAAAGGTTATTCATAGAAACGTGAGAAGCGCAGCGTTCCATCTAAACCCCAAACAAATTCAAAGAAATAAAAAAACTGTTCAGATGAAAGAAATGAAGCAGAGTCAGCTCAAAGGGCAATTATAGATAATTTAAAATAAATCCAGACGTTTGCTATTTTCACAACTGTATTATTTATTGATTAGTTAATAACTAGCTCTCTGGCACCAACAGTTATTTTATTGAAAGATATACTATTGTTGTTTATATAAAAACACCCTTACCACCATGTTTGACTGTAGGTATTATGCTACATTTTTAAATGCAGTTAATTAACAGGATATACACTTTTTAGAAAATACTGACAGTGACAAAACAGCTATTTCACTAGAGGAATACAATAGTTTGACCAGCACATTAGAGACTGCTATGTTTCTGTTTTTGACCATTGCCAAGCCAAACTCTGACAACTCAGTAAGTCAGATACCCTGAGGCTGCAGCATCTGTCTGAATGAAACCTGATGATTGTCGACTCATGGAAGGACATTCCCACTGACCAGGGAGTAGCACAGACTTCTCAGGCAGCTCCTCCATAATTTTGGGTATGAAAAATAAACAAATAAAGCACTTTGTTTGGTAATGTTTAAAGATAGAAATTTATAAAAAGCAAAAAACATACATTCTACTTCCTATTGAAGTAACTTGCCAAGTATTTACTCTTATTGAACTTTTCACTCATTTTACTTGTGCCTCTCCAAATAATACACCAACATTTTTGGTTGTAATGTTACCAAGCAGGAAAAAGTTTAAGGTATATAAATACTTTTGCAAAGAACTATAAGATTTTTTTTACACCACTCTAGAAATACTTGAACAAGTTTTGCTGATTTTTCTTTTTCAGAGTCTCTACGAAATCACACTCAGCATCACGTCAGACAGGAAGGTTGGTACTGTAATAGATCATTATTTGCAATTTAGCTGATCTGCTGTCTAATACTGCTCACAACTTGGTCTATATGATCGTTGTACCATTAGAGGAAATGTTGTAAAGGAAAAAATGCTTTAAAGTGCTCACAGATGTTTGATTTTCCCACTGATTTTGGTGATGGAGGAAGACAATCAGGAGGCCAGTCAGGGAGTCGTAGTACATTCAGGTTGCTTCATAGGAATCAGTTCAACTGAACATTTTAACATATTTTACTTGTACAGCTGAAGTTTAAATACATCTAAGCTCATAGCTAAGTGGTTATGTGCTGATGTGTGTGACAAAGTGGTTCAGTTTGTGTTTACCACTTATTTAATCTTTCTATAGTTGGCCATGAAACTTTAATTTAAGCATTGCTGTTGTAGCTTTACTTCACTCACTTTTCTGGGTTTGTTTGTTGTAAGATTATAATGTAGTCTATATGTATGCATAAGTTTTAGTTAAAGCTAACACTTCTAAGATAAATGTTTCTTCTGTTTCAAGGTACATCTCTAGTAAATTATTAGTTGTTGTTTTTTTCTTTTCACCATTGTTTGTCCCCTTTAGATGCTAGTCTGAGCAGATACTGTATATGGGAAAGGCTGGTCAAGCATTTCCTGCTTAAATGGGAGTATGATGTCACTGATTGCATCATGAGGTTCTGCCAAGTGGAGGGTTTTCTTTGTTGTATTGCAATGTTTGTTTTTCTTTAAGTTAACCTTCTGAGTTGCCCTGCATTACATATTTTATTTTGCTGACCAGTTAGTTATGTAGATGAGTCTGTAAGTTAGATTATTAATCTTAGTAGTGTTTCTGTATTTAGCTTTTGTTGTTTGGTTTGGCCTGTTCTATTATGGTATGGTCTAATGATACGCAGGTGTGTTGCCAATTTGGTATAAGACCAGTCAGGTTTCAGCCTGGAACTGGTGGTTGATGCTGTTTTCTGTTTGCCTGTTTTGAACCCTTTGACTACACTACCTCACAATGTGACAGTCAGCTTGTTAGAGACTAAAAAGGGACTACAAAATGTTCTGATATTTATTTTCAAACAGACTTGGTGCTGGAATTAGTCCACTTTGAAATTATTTTTTTCTTCCTTTTTTTTTTAGTTTGACATTGTTTTTTTGTGGTAAATGTACCAATAAGGATCACACTTTGGACAATGACTGTAAAACTTAACATTTTAAATTACATCTCATTCATTTTATGGGGAAGTGGCATAGAAATAGCTCCTGTCTGAATTCTAGGAGTTCATAAACTGTCTCCCTCATAAGTTTTGATGTGCTCAGTTGATTTTAGTTATTCTGAAACTGTTTTCTGCAACTTTCAGTTGAGTCACTGGTCCAATACACCTGAGTCAAATGGCTGAATTGCCTCATCAGTGTGCAGTGATGTTTTCCAGAGTCCTGTTAACAAACATTATTTGACTAAGTTGTGTTGGAGCAGAGATGCATCTAAAAGTTTCAGGACACTGGCCCTCATTTGCACATCAATGTGTATGAGCTTGAAATTGTTTTTTTTGAAAAGGCAAGCGACTGTTGCTTCATCACACAAGTTAAATTAATGGAGAGGGAGCGGCATTCCCTCTTATTCATCAAGCCCTTTTGACCTGTACACCCTTGTTCCTAGTGGGGTCAGGAGGGGTGACCTCAGATTACACTCACTAAAAAATTTATTAAGTGAATCAGAGTAAAAGACACAGAAAAAAATTAATGCCATACTTTTCAGTTTTTCTAGATTTGTTGAGTGAATGAAAGCCATGTACCGTTTTGATTCAACTTAATCATTTTATACAACCTTGTGTTGATCTATCCCATGCACTTCCCCAGTAAATTACTCTAAAGAGTAACAGAAAAATACGTGAAAAAGTCACAGTGGTATAACAATTTTTATTTTTGCCATATTCTTACATCACAGATGACGCTTTAGAGAAATCAGGAGTGCATTTCACAGCTGCCTAACATGACTAAACTCTTTAGTAGGGAGCTAAACTCCCACATGGAGGGAAATCTACTGTATTACTGGCTTCTATTTTAAACAATGTGATCACCCTCCCACCACACCACTCAGGTTCTTTTCAGGATCTAAATCAGTGGGAAAAGCATACAGTGTCCCTAAAATCTATCCCCCACCTACTGCAAAAAAAAACAAACAAAAAAGCAAATAAACAAAGCACTTTCTAATACATAAAAAGAAAAAAATGTCATACTTCCAGCTGCATTCCAGCTGATTCTACATGTTGTTAAGAGGTCAGGGGATGTTGATGGGTCAGCGATAGAAGTTTTAGTCTTCTCTATTGTGCTGCAGTGTAAGAAGATTATGTCCGTCAATCCCTGTCCAAACTTACTTATTCTGTCATTTCAGCTAAGGATTATCCTGATCTGCTTAAGGGAAATAGGATTTCAGAAACTGCACACTTTAAGTTGCTGCAACATGCGAAATGTCAACTTCCCCTGCAGCGTTGTAATGAATTCTGTAGTCATGAACATTAACAGGCACTGAATTTCCTTTAGGCTTGATGATGATAGCTCACTTCATTGTTTTATGGACTGTATCCAATGCTGCACTCTATTTAATCTACACATTTTAAGGTTAAAAATCACTTCTTAAGGTAAAAAAGAAATTGCTTCTTATGCTGTGTTATCCTTCTCCTTTCCTTTCTGCTCCAAAGAAATGAAAGAAATGCATGAATAATAATAAGAGGAGCCCAGGGGTTATATCTGTAATAATTTCCCTCTAACCCTGTGGAACTGCTACACCCTAAACATCTGCTTTGTACATCTCCCCATGGCCTAAGCTATGTCTTCAACTAATGACAACATCTTGAGGAAGTGCAGCCAGGGATGAGAAAAGCAGGTGTAGGGGACTTGGGGTGGCATGCAAACCAGTATTTCCCACAGCTGAATTTATTCACTTTGTAACGGGGTGACAAGAAAATGCCCAGAGTAAATTTAGGCAAGAATATATGTGTATTATAAGGGGGCGGGTTGTCTTGTCACACCATCAATTTCCAATACCACACAAAAAATCTCGTAAAAGCACACACAAGACTGCGCACACAGTAAAAAACTTGTGGAGTCCAACGGACCCTCAAGTGGAGGTTAGGGTTAGGGTCATTCTGTAGAGCAGGTATTGCTCAAAAGCAAAATTCTGGGGTCACAGGTGACAATCTGGAAAATGCAGGCTGAGGCCCAAAATTTAATATTTAAAAACATGGATAATCATGTAGTTTTCACACTTGACCAAACATATCTCCAGAGGCTAAAGTGTCCTATAAGTTACATAGAGGCTTTCATTGAAGATCAGTAAAAAATTGCATGTTTTAAAGAACAAATCTCAGCCTGCCTGTTTTATGAGTCACTTAGTTCTCCCTCACCCATCTGACAGAGACCTGTCTGCAGCATTACTGTTCATTAAAAACTACAGCTTGCAGACCAAAGTGCTTGATTTATGAAGTAGGAAAACAGCTTTGATGGTAAGTGTTGTTTGCACAAGATTAATGGGCTGCAAAACGAACATTTTCTGATCTGAATTATCAACCAGTCTCTCAAAGAGATGAAACAAGGTAGAGTTAGTGATTTCTTTTAACTCCTCCCTGAATAGAGTTCCTGAGTGAGACATGTGTACCTTCTCTTTCTGTTAGCTTATGTCCCAAGTCCCTAATTTAGAAGTAGATAATAAAGCTATGAATAATTTATGTGACATGCTGTTCAAAAGTTTGTTTAGAACCAAGTTTCCTTGTTATATATATAAAAAAAGAAAAAAATAATAGCTTGGTAAGTTAAATATATTTAAAAAAATATTAAATTGATCATTTTCAAGGTTTAGGCACCTTGTTAAAGGTAGAGAGAGCACTTTTCCACACTAAATTATTTCTTGGTATTTGTTTGTAACATCAATTACTTTGATGTTACTGAGATTTGGTGCACTTTAATTTCAGCTTAATTACTTTGTTTGTTCTTGTGTGTAAAAGCAAGTCACTTTTATTTATTGAAGCATAAAAAGTAATTAAGCTGGTTAAGTTATATTTAAGATTTCTTAGAAAGTGCCTATTGCATTTTACAGTCACAAATTAGAGTTTCTTAATGTGACAGACATAAAGTGCAATTTGTTTTTTAGTTGAAGTGAATGTATTAATTGGATTGGCTCATCTGTAGTTGTTTTGGACCTTCATTCTTATCCAGAAATCCGATTTGGATGTTTGAATATGAAGTCCGAGTCTTGCTTGTCAGTCTGTTTGATTTTTAATTTGTATGAGACTTATTTCTGATTCCCTGACCTTTCATCATCTACTTAAATACACACAAAATATACCAAATCTCTACAGCCGACTCTGGGTGTGATTGGGTTTTACTGGCAAATATTTGCCTTGACATAAAACTTAAAGACCAGTGGATATATGAGAACATTCTACAGTTTCATGGTAAAGGATTAAGAAAGCTTGGAGCCCTGACAGCAGACACTGGGCTCTAGTTAATGAAGGACAAAATATCTTCTTTTAATTTCTCATTAATCAACAAATGTTCTTTTTTAAATCATTTTATCATCTGGTTTTAAATATAAACAGAACAAAATGAACAACGTGGCCACATCCAGCTTTAACAGTGTAACAGTTTTGCTGAATAACAATTATATAACTGTCATCAATAATAATCTGATTGACAGTAAAATGTCTTCTGGTAAATGTTTAAAGTGAACCTGTTTGTACTGCCATTACTTTTAAGGGCTACAAACTGGCTTTGCCAGAGAATACTCAGTAATGTGGGTAATTGTGTGTATTTTACCACCACAATCTGTTAAACACTGCTAAGCATCCAGCAGTTCATAAAATTAGATTGAAACTTCTAAATCTGCTATGTGAAATTAGACCAATAGTCG
Source organism: Alfaro cultratus (assembly GCA_903066825.1). Taxonomy (NCBI): domain Eukaryota; kingdom Metazoa; phylum Chordata; class Actinopteri; order Cyprinodontiformes; family Poeciliidae; genus Alfaro; species Alfaro cultratus. The sequence goes on along the minus strand of CAEFZX010006520.1, from coordinate 37,129 downwards.
TTTCCAAAGCAGATTCACACTAAAGTGTTTGTAAATCTCTGACTGATGATGGCCAATTCTGTTTATCTTCTTTCTCAGACTCTCAATTTTCATGTTAAATATCAAAGTTCATGAAAGAACATTTAGAAAAGCACTGAACCAGTATGACTGAGAGCATAAATATCAAATAGCAGCATGACCTTGATTTGCAAAGTTGAATAAAAAGAAAACATGACACTTCTGGAATAATGCTGTTTGAACAGGTGAAACCAAACCATGTTTGATAAAAACAAACAGCAGAGAGCAAGTAAAGGTTTTATACCAACTGTCAAGTGCAGTGGTGAGGAGCTGTTTTTTTTTTTGTTTGTTTTTTTTTGCCACAGCCAGGACCCGAGTGTTTGCAGTCATTGAGACATCTATTGCATAAGAAGAAAAAATAAAGGAGTCAATCCGTCTAACAGCGGAAGCTTGGCTCAAACTGGGCTACCAGTTTGACCATGATAACCAATATAGGATCTAATCCACAACGACGACGTACAAAAAAAACATTAAAGGCTTTACAATAACGGGTCCAAGTTCAGATCTCAACTTGATTGAAGTGCTGTTATGTGAGCAATGCATGCACAGAGTTCTGCAAACATTAAAAACTGGAGAGAGAGGTGGGCACACGTCATTACAATGATCTTATAAATAGACAGAAAGAAGATGAATACTCAATTATTTCTGCTAGAATTTGGTTCACAAGCTGCTGAATTATTTGTTGTACTTTTTTAAACAGACACCTTCTTCCTTTGAGCATATCTGTGTTTAATAAATATGGAAGAGCTTAACTAGCAGAGCTAAGAAACAAATTTAGGAGCGGTATATTGTCGTGATGAGATACTTTCTCATTTTAATGGGTTTTGCATCGCTATAAAAAAATACTGCCCCAGAATTTATTTCAGATCCTGATAGCGCCTGGATATATTGGTTTCTCGTGAACTGCTGAAGCTTACTCAGAATCTGTGAAAGTGTGGGTAAACAGAACAGAGATGAGGAAAAACTATTGATTATCGGATTCCCATTACACTGCAAATTCAGGCAAACTGTGTACTAAACTGCTGCTGTTTTCAGAAATGCTAACTTTTTGTTATGATTCTGCAAGCCTTTAGAAAAGGCTTTGCTCCACGCACACTGAACCAAAATGTTTCTTTCTCGTGTAAACACAGGAAAGAAATTCTGCTTTTATATTGTGGCAATACCATCATTTTTATCTATTGCATGATGTTTGTGTGGACATGGAGACCTGTGAAGAAAGACAAATTCACAAATTTTACATACAGAAAATCTTTGTAGCACTGTAACTGCACGATAGTGTTTTAAAGATTATTTCTACTATTTTTCAGCTTCCTGTGTTCTAGCTTTGACATCTATACACTCCTTTAACGGAACTGATTTTATGTTCACTTATCTAAAACACAATAAATTGCACATCTATCAGTTCATTTGAGGGATTTGCGCTGTTTTCATGTGAAATGCTGTGCAAGTCAATTCTCACACAGTCACTCAAAGTACAGAAGTCCCTTAAGATTGTCTAAGTGATGTGATAGACCAACAAAAAAGCAAGTAGAAGAAAAATATACCAGTTTTCTTCTTTTCAAAATCTGAAAGGGTATTGACTCAGTCCCCTGTGTTGACGCTTTATAGATGCTACAATCACACTTGCATGTCTTTTGGGGTTTGTCGCTCCCAGCTTTACACATCTTGCCCCATTTCCTTTACAAGATGCCTTAAGTTGCTTGTGGCAACCAGGACTTATCATAGCTTTCTACAGCTTCCATACAGGTTCTGATGCCAGATTCAATTTGGTTAGTGTTGTTCTTTAAGTAAACCTCGAAGGCATTAACATAACCAGTGTGTTTTTATGGCTATAACGGATAATTAGGGTACTTTTGAAGCTAGTTAGTTGCACTGAATTTTATTAGAGGTATCAGGGTAAAGAAGTTGAATATAAATGGACACCAGAGTTGAAATCTGTATTGTTTTCTTTTTACAATTAAGATCTACGGATGGTTAATTACAATAAATACATTAAAGTTTGTGCATTTAAGGTGACACTTCAAGCAGTATGATTACTTCTGCAAGGCAGAAGAGGAAGCAGTTAAATAAAACGTTTCTACAAGTGATCCAAACAGTTTTGACTCTGCATGCTTGAGGAAATAAATCCTTGTATATTTAATATAAAAATGTAATTCTGACAGTAAATGCTATCCCCTTTGACTCCAGGAAGTCATAAATGTATAATTTGAAGTCAGATACCCAAGACTGAAACAAAATAACTCTGCATGGTTAAATAACTTTCTCTTTGCCTCACATCTCCTCCATATTTTAAGTTTCTGGTCAGTCTTTCATAATTTTTTTTTTCCAAACATAAGCTTTACTTACTGCAGGCATGTCAGTCTAAAAGTCAATTAAAGTCACAGTTTGAAGTGATTAAACTACTCAATTTTATCGTTATGCAAAGGCGACTGCAGTTTGTCAGCCGCCGAATACGGCAGTGTCTGGATGGCTTGTTGCTTTGTGAGAAAGGATAATTTGATGCCAGCTGGAGTGATGTCCATGGTGAAGAGCTCTGCGAGGAGGTCAGGTCAGACATTCAGCAGGGACTGTGATGATCGCTTTGTGCGTTGCCCCCACATCGACACCATTGATTACGGTAAGGCCCTTGAGACACACAAACTCCCTGAGGAGCTGTGGATGATGCTGTCGCTGACTATTTTTTACAGGAGATATAATAAAAAAATATTTTAAAAAGACATGACAAAAGTTAGTGGTTACCAAAAATGCTTTTCATAGTTTTTTTTTTCCCACTGCCTTGAGTCACAATCTCATTTGGTGCCATTCATCCTCTTCCTCCTTGCCTCCTTGATCTTTGCCACCCCTACAGCTTTTCTCCTTCAGCAGATCCTGTTGTTAACGCTCAGATTACCTGAATGTTATGTTGTTTCTCTGCCATTAGCACATCTAGCAACAAGTTTATGACGTTCAATGACCCTCCTCCTGGTTCTGATTGGTTGATTTTTTGTTTCGACAGACATTAATGATAGTTCAGGGAGGAGGTGGAGGAGATCGATCTTTTCACAGATTATCTGTCTCATAGCATACTGTCACAACATGGTGGCACTTTTAACAAATATGCAAAAAATATATTCTTTACAAAAGTTACGTTCTGTAGCTTCAAGACCCTAGTTAACGCCTAGCTAACTTCACTCTGACAATAGTAACAAAATGAAGTTATGGACTTTCTGTTCTGGAACTCAGAAGTGTCACAGTTTGATTTGCCCATCCCAAATCTTTGCTGTGTCATCTGGAAACATTTACATAAGTATTTTATAATTTTTTTTTCTGACAAGCCTCCAGGGGATATATCAGTTTCTTTAATGTTCATCAGCTGCCCAGGAGGAGGTAAACATTGTAAATTTCTAATACTGACAAAAACTGTTGCTCTGAAAACCAAATCTTTACAGGTACATGATATTCTGTTTAAATATATATATTTTTAAACATTTCCGACATATGAAATGTCGGAAATGTAAGTTTGTAACAAACAGAAACTTTTTATTACCTTTCCAAACACTGCTTCCTGCACTGCGTGTTTCAGTTTGAGAGCAGCTTTCTTTTAATCTCTTCTGCAAAAATAATTCCCCTAAAATAAGTTCTCCACTCGTTTTTTGAGCCCCAAAGACACACATTTCATCTCTCACACATGACAAACATCAGAAGTGTGTTTGTTCTGTTTTTGTAAACACTGCAGAGCCTGTCTGAATCATGTGTTGTAGTAATAAGTTGTTGTCGGCGAGGCACAGCGGTGTCTGAGAGAGGACAGGTTCTTTCTCTGCATTGTCATATTCGAAGGCATCATGTGAACCATTGTGTGGAAAATTGTCTGCACTGCGGCTGAGTAGAGAGTCTATTGTCATGGCACATGCTTCTACAGAAGATGGAAAATGAGTTCCAGTCTTGTTGAGCAAAATATAGAAAGACTAACACAGCTGTGTGTGCGAGTCTTGGATGCAGCCAAAGAGTATCTGTTCAACTTCTTCATAGACAACAAGCTGAGGCTTTAAGTTCTGAAGTTTTCTCTGCTTTTAAAAGCCTTTCACCTTTATTTTGCTTCAGCATACTAGATTTATTTAGAATACCATAAATGCTCTAACCACTATTGCTATTCTGTCAATTTTCATTTCTCCTAATGACTTAGAATTAGCTTGACTGAGGTTTCTAAAACTCATCTGTCACTTTTGGTTTCACTCTAAACAGAAGCAATTATGTAAATCTGCAGAATAATACCCATAAAGGCTCTGTTGTGTTCTTGCTTGACTGGTTAGAGAAACCAGGTTTTCTTCGTGCATGCGAGAGGATTAATCACTTATTCCACTCTCAATGTAGCCAAAGAAGTCAGCACTGAAAAATGCAAATGTTGACAACTTGGTATTCTGATGGTAATTTCAAACCAAGTTTATTTGTTTATCAGCAATCACACAGCGTAGCTTTAAAGCCCTTAAAAAAATAGTGTGGAAAATTTACTATCTTAGCTCAATTAGCTAAGAAAGTATCACACTTTTCTGCAAAATTCACCAATTGCACAATTCTTGTTAAGTAGTATATAGTGTAAGATAAGTAGCATTTCAAAAGGGGCAGAAGAAATCTTATGTTTGAAATATAACACTATTCATTAATCTGTTGCTAAGAAATGATCACATTTTCTGGTAACAAAGTTTCACAAAGTAAACATCAGATTTTTACTTTTGCAAAATTTAGCAACTGTAAATGTCTTATGTCTAAGCAGATAAGCAATATTTCCAAAGGATTTATGTTTTAGAAATAATAATAGCAGTTATTAATTTGGTGTTAAGAGATGAGCTATTTTGTTTCTGGTAACGAAATGCCACAAAGTAGAAATCAGATTTTTACTTTTATAATATATTTACCACCAATGACAAAAAAATTAAATATTTTAACTTTCCTGGCAAATTAACCAAATGCACAATTCTTAAGTAGTAAGTAGTATTTCAAAAGAGCAGAAGAAATCTTATGTTTTTTGAACAATAACAATATATGTTGTTAATCTGTTGCTAAGAGATTAGCTCATTGTCTGGTAATGAAGTGCCATGAAGTAAATAGTGCATTAATATTAGCACAAATATTACCAGTGCACCAATGAGCAAACTCTGGAAGATTTCTCTAAAGAGGAAATGTGGGTTTTCTGTTTAATAAGTGTGATACATTTGTTTTTACTGCACAATGTTCTGAGACAGTTTTATGAAAATGAGGTTTTTTTCATGTCAATAGAATGTCATGTTTACTATCTTGTATTTGATGAGTCTTTAACAATCAAATTGACTTGCTGTTTTAGCAGATAAAGGGGAATTTTAGCTGCTAAAATGAGAAGTGAGTCATGACTTATTTTGTGTCACACAGTAGAACATACAGTGTGTCTCTGCAAGAACAGCAAACACACAATCTGTGCCACGAAGAGCTGCTTTGCTCTGAAATTAGTTTCTTCTTTCTTTAAATGCCGCATTGATGGCAGTCAGGACAATATTATATTACACACAAGAAAAAAAATGGCTGCAAATGGAGACAAACGTGCACCTTTAGCTATCTGTGTTGTCTTATTGATTTGAATGCACCCGAGATTCTTGCACTTTTTTGGGGGGGTTGGGGTAGATTTTCATTTAGAGCCAGTGGAAAGCAGCTGAGGCTCCTCCTACATTATTCACTGGCCAGATAGTTTCCTGGTTTCCAGGTAGCATCATTTTAACCTGACAAGTTTTTATGTGGTCTGAAAGTCGAAAAAAAGATAAGAATTGAGACGATGTGTTTTAAGACACAATGATTCTCCAAGAATGGAATATGGAATATTCTCTCCCAGCAGGAAATACTGATGGCCTGTCTGACACAGCTGACCTCATCACCACCATAACGTAATGAATGCTAGATCAAATCCCAGAGTTTGGAGGTGAATGGTATGCATTTTGTGGACTACGTCCGCATTGCTGTGTGCCAGACGGCCATGTTATACCTGCTTCTTAATTCAGTCGGGAACTCTCCCTTTGCTGATTCTGTGGGAAAAAATGCTGAATGATAAAAGTATGCTGATGAGAGAGGGTATTTCACTTGCTTCTGCATCTACATTATTATGATCCAATCCCAGCGGAGTTGAGAATGAGGCAAATGGAGAAAAAAATAAGTTGAGCTCAGTAGTTCATATCCACTCTTCATGGGTTTAATGTCAGATAAATCAGGTGGGCAGAAGTTTGAAGTAATGGTGGATTTTCAAAAGACCAAAGTTATACATGCAGGTAGATCTCAATAACTTTTATTCTCTGAAACGTTGTATTCACATTGTGAATCTTATTTACTGTTCCTGCCCCACAACAGTACAGACAAACAAACATTATGGCCACTCTAACAGCAGCCCAGGGATAATTTTGTTCTGGTTATTCAAACCATCAGTGACTCCACATCCTAAAGAGCATAAAACCCTTTATTTTCCACAGGAACCAAATTATTTAAAAAGAAAAAAAAAAAAATCAATTTTCTGGTAAGGAATTAAAGCAAAATAGTTGTGGCTGCTTTGAAAATATTTGAACAAGGCATTTTTGCTTTACACATTGATTCAGATTTTATTATTCCGTCGTCATCCACTTTAATTAAGAAGGGTGAATACTGATGGAGTTTATGGATCCAATTATGCTTTAATGGTATTTTTTATCAGTTTAATATGTAGCCTGGTTTGTGTTTAGCTTTTTATTCAGCGTTTTCTTCTTTCGTTCTTGTTTAATTTTGTAATTTGCAAACAAGAGATATACCATAGAGAGGATGGCATTAAACCAATAGGTTGAGATTCCTTTGTGCTTTAAATTGCTGTTTTCGTACAGTTTTTATCATCCTTCAGCATTCTAATTCCGTTTAATAATTCACTATTGGCAGAATTGACCAAACCAATGAGTAATGACTGCAAGGTCTTCAAGTGCCCACGCTCGCCAACAAACAGAATTAATCCAAACCTTTGCCCTCGAGACCTCCTCTCACATAAATGCAACGTACACTGAAGAGTCCTTCGCCTGCACTGCCGCTCGCAGACTGGCAGAGCTGCGCAAGGTCAGGTCAGCCAAGGCTGGCCTCCCCTCAACCCTGTGGGACATCCTGCGCTCCTGAAAATGTAAATGTAGGTCCCATGTAGCAAATAAGATCCAGTGTAATTTGTTGAACGACGGCAGGTTCGGAATAAACAAGCAGGCAAGCAACCAAAGGAAGTGTCTTCTTTTTATTTCTTTAATCAAGGTGTCAGAGGAAAGCAATCTGGATAACGGAAGGTTAGATGGGGCTCTGTTAATATGATCAAGGTTGAATCTTTTCAGAGGAAATAGAAATGGAAGTAACTACCTCAAAAATTTATATTTTCTGTGTGATTGTGTGTCATGTTTGATTTAAAAACCTCAAGTGCATTTTTCTACCGTTCTGTGTAAAAGTCCTCAGTTACAATTCATTTCTTCTATGAAGGGTAACTGACTGCTTGTTTCCAAGTCTGGATTTTTTTGAGTAATCTTTTAAAAAGGCTTTGACCAACAATTCTCAAGGGTTTATGAAGGATTTTAAAATTTCTTGAGAATCCAATGAAGAAGTAAAATGTAAAGAAATATCTTGGTTTTGTTTTGCTCTGCAAAGTACATAATCAGCAAACAAATATGTTTTATTATGTTACTGATAAAGTGGTTTATAAATACTGATGAATGAAATTCAACTAGCCCACCCGTCTCTCAAAATGTTAAATTATGACCTCGTCTTTTGTGTAGGACAACATTTTTTTATTTTTTTTTTTGTTTTTCTGAAAGCTTGTTATCACATGTCAAAGTTCTTCTTATCCGATCTTGGATTATGATTAATCAGAACTTCCAATATTTATTATTGACAGCTCAACCTTGAAACCCTCCCTTGTATTCAGTGGAATAACTTGCTTCATGTTTCAGAAAAGTAAATATAAATCCCCAATTATTCAAACAAAACACCAAAGGATTGTATGAAGAAGAAAAACACCAAGACCAATATCACTTATATCAAAATATTGGTGTAGAAGGAAGCCTATTCAAATTTCCAGGTGGTAGGCAGGAGCAGAGCTCCACAGCACAGCAGGAGCTTCCAACAGAGACGCGTTTATGGATTTAAATTCCCCAGATGTGGTTGTTTGACATGCCGGTGGTCTGCGTTTTACCCTGACTGACATGGTTCAGTGTGATATTCCTCACACAGCTCATCCCACACATCAGTGCTCATCCCTCTCTGCTGATGCCAGTCTCCCCATACAAATCAGAAGATGGATGTTGTGCCAGTGAGAGGCGGACACAGCTGGAAAAAAAGGAAGAGAAATACTGTTCCTGGGAGCACGTTTTGTTGATTTGAGACAGAAATATTCTGAGAACTGATGGGAAGCCTGAATGGCCCCTGTATTAAATCACTTCACGCTGTCCTTGGATACATTAGGACAAATAGGAAACCAGTAATGTTTGAATGTAGATTTAAAATTCAGATATCAGGCAGAGACGCTCAAGTTTTTTTAACTTAAAAACTAAGTTAATATAATTTAAAGAAAGTTGTTTTGCCCTTCTTCTGCCTCATCTCTGTACCTCTACATTTTTTGCTCTTCTTGAAGATTATGCAGTAAAAAGGACTTTGCTTTATTTGGGATGATAAAGTTTGGGATTAATACTGGCTGACAGTGCGGGAGCTTATCTTCCTCTTGCCTCCCAGGAACCATATTTCTCAGTTTTGTGCAGTCACAAAAAGCCAAAGCTGAGAGACTGTCAGCAGATGTCTATATTTAAAACACTGAGTAAGCATTCATCTTCATTTTTATCCTTGATTAAAATGACTAAGACTATGAACAGCAATATTATAAGGATATATTAACCGACTTGAACTGTCTACAAATATATTTAGTCCATTTCAGGAAAACGTGACTTTATTAAAATAGAACAATAATAAGTACAAACATGACTAACACTAGAAAAAGTTGAGGTCCTTCAGCTTTAGTTTTACATATCAAGACAGGAAAATGTGTTCATATTTGCTAAATTCTTAAATTATTTAAATCTAATTTCAAGTGTATGAAGACAACAAATTATACACAAAATTCTACAAGGTTGACTTTGGACAATTATAACACTTTGATCCTTTTATTTTTCAGTTACATATATGCTAGAAGAGAAATGTTATATAAGTCAATATCCAAATTTGTATTTACATTTTATTTTGTGGAATCCAGTCAATGTGAAATTCAATTTTGTTAATTTTTTTGTTTTGTTTTTTAGGAAAAATGTATGTAGATTAATCTATTAAAGATGAATATACACATTGATCTTATGAACAGTTTGGCTTCAAGTTAGCAACTCTGAATGATTTAGATTTAAATAATCACTAAAGCACAAAACCACAAAATTACTTTTGGAAAGTACAACATTATCAACAAATAAAAGCACATTGCCTTGTCCTGTATATGTATGTCTTATTCCTTAATGGTCCATAGTGCAGTGCAGTTTTTATTTCTGTCTCCTCACAGAGTCTGTTTCAACAGGGCAACCTGGGTTCCCTATAAATAACAAGTTAAAAATAGGCAGAGAGCAGAGTCTTTGTTTGTTCAAGAGGGTCCATGTGTTCAGGAGACAGCGCTAGTCATATTGGGAGCAATTTGAAATGCCACATTGTTTTGATATGTATCCAGAAAATGAAAAAAAACAAAAAAAAAACCCTGCAAGACAGCCATGATAGGTCCAGCTACAACTACAGTATTTTTCAAGCAGATTACTGGCATTTTAAAACGGATCCTGCCTGATTCTGGCAGGTTGAGGAAGGGAAACAGAAACAAATCAGGATGCTCTGAAAGCTTCATTTATCATCTGCTAACAGAGATTCATCTTAATACTGCCGTTTAGCTGCACCACGTTCTGCTTGAATCCATGAAGTGATGTGCTCATCCACATCAGCCGTGTCATGCAGCATCATCTGCTGCTATTTTCAGAAAGAAATCCAAATGTCTGCACGCCATCGAATGGTTTTGGCTTGTGCGCAGTCACATTTATATCAGAAGACATTCGTTGTCATGGTAATGATGTGTGTGACACGTCATTTCCAGACTGACGAAGCCAGACATGAGAACCATAGAAACTCAAGGTGAGGCTGATATCTGTGGTTACACAAGTCCAAGGGTTTTAACAAATATTATTTGAAAGATGTCAAACATAACACCAAGAGATGTCCTTCGAATGTAAAGAAACATAAAAAACGTACACAGCATAAACACATGAAAGAAAATATTAATACAAGACTTTGCAAATATTTAAGGTCTGCAAAAGAAAAAATAATGAGGTAAAATCGTTCTTAAAAATTGGGGTCTAAGGCTTAATTTAGCAGCAAAAGTTCAGTTGTTAGCTTTTTATCCTTACTTAAGACATACATAAATGACAACACAGTAGATATTTTTAAGTGGCATTTTGCTTCACTAGAAAAAAGATTTCAGTCCAGGATTTTTTTTAAAGAAAAGGCTAATTCAGATATTTTTTGAGCAACTAGAATGTCATGTTCAACACACAGAACATGTCAGAGTACTTGAAACAAGCAATGATGTTTGAATCCACTGAGTATGACTATTCCCAAGTGCTCAAATACTCAACTAAATAGAGAACAAGTTAAACTCTGCTGCCAAGTTAATCACTCCAAATATTCAACATGTTGGGGTGAGTGACTCTTCATCAGTGCAAACAGAGCTCCTCCATAGTGTAGTATAAAATAATTGATGGTAGTTCGTTAGTTATTGAATTGTTTGAATAGTATTTAGCCAAATTTTGTAGCAGTAATACTTTTAGTGACATCTAAGTGGTATATACCTTTCATTTGTCCTGTACATTCCAATTATAAAACAAAATTGTGTCAGACAGAAAAGAAACATTTAAATAAGCTTGTTGAATAAGTGTGCACACCCTTTAACTAATACTTTGCTGACTCATCATTTAGTTGCATCTTCCTATGAAAGGAGTTTATCAGCGTTGTACTTTTTGACTGTATTATTTAACTTTTCTTTTTCAGGTGACTCCACAGATTTTCTCTCACATTAGTTCTGGATGACATGTAGGCCATTTCAAAACTTTAGCTCTGCATTCGTATACCGACACAAACAACAATGTTTTTTTTTTTCTTCAACCGTCAGTTCCCTTCGAGAAATAATAAACCCAGAGGATGACGCTACTACCACACTATTTAATTTAGGTTGATATATTCTTTTGGTGAGAAACACCACATGAAACTCCGAATTTGGAATGGTGCCTATAAAAAAAAAACTTTGCCACCGCTGGAGTATAACACATTCTCCAACAGGAACCTGAGGTTTTAGCAGGGCCTGAATGTTTTCTTTGAAATAAAATCCTCCTTTCTTGTAGCTAAACTCCATTTGCTCAGACATAGGGAAAATAAAAGAGGTTGTTGTCAACTGTCGAACACATCTAGTTGGAAAGGCAATTCAACTCCATCAGTGTTCCTGCCTGCCTCCTGGCTGCCTTTCTTACCAGTTTCCTGACTGATACATTGTGCAATTAAATCCTAGGGATTCTGTTCTACTCCTCTGTGCAAACTATGGCTTCACATAAAAGATCCACATAAGGAAACATTAATAAAAACCTTATCGTGACACATTAGCCTTTCTTTATCATTAAATTTTTCAAACTCACATGTTTCAAATAAACATAGTCAATAAAGTAGAAGTTTGAGTTTAGCATATAGACTCTGATCTCATCACTCCATGACCATGCTATTTAACATGCTAGTGATGAACACATTTTTATTCCCCATTTGTTCCATGTTTTCTGCATGTCAGGAAGTGAGGTCTCTGACCTCGCAGTCCAAAAAGGTTGATGGGATGGGAAAAGGGCTGAAAAGAAACAAGCAGAGGCACACAGCAGCAGGCAGGCAGGAACAGCTCATGAAAGATAGAGTGCCCAAATGTTAGACTATGCTAGAGTTTTTCTGCACTGTGTGAAAGTTTATGTGTGAAGCAGCAGCACAGTCAAAGTTGACAGACTGATCAAGCTCTTAGTCTTCACCTCCTTGTTGGCTGGTTTGTTCTCAAAATACAAAATGCTGACATTGCATCAAAAGGTGCTTCAGCAAAGTATGAGTTGAGACTGATGCACATTTATGCAACTAGGTTAATGCAGCTTTTTGAATTTTCCTGGAATAGCTTTGCTAGGTTGTTCCACTTGAAATAGGCAAGAAGTTTTGAAATTATTTATCAAGGTCTCATATTTTTTTGAATCGCGAAAGCCTTATATTTTATCAGAAGTTTGTACACTTTCTATAGTGTACAAGATGCTTTTCCAAGGCTCACCGATGTGACTGATTTTTTTTTAGCTTTCCAAAAACTTAGTTTAAGCCTTACTTAGTTGGAAATCACATCATGTATGCTTAGAACACCAAAGCTGTAATGCAGTCTAAACTAGCCAAATGTAGGAAGGGAGAAATAAAAAGTAGCTGTGAAAGCAGCACTGTTGTTGTGTATTTTAGCATATACATTATAAAGTTATTTTGGGTAATGTACACAGTAAGCTTCAATACAAACTAACCTAGAAACAAATATTTTCATCTCAAGTGAAGTCAATTCACCAAAAATTATATTGGCATCCTTTTTAATATAGCATTGGATAAATGTTAGCTTGGTCAGGGAAAAAAAAATAAAAAATAAAAAAATAAAACAGTGCCCATACAGATGTGAGACAGTAAAATCAAGGCTATGTTCATTTATTAAATGAAATATTATCTTTATGTCATAATTATTGGACTGAGTTTGTTTCTTTTTGGTGGTCTTTTATAGAAAACTGAGTGCAATCTTCCAATATCATCTTGTTGCTGAGGCATACATAAAGGGCTGCACATTGGCACAGTTGATAGCAATGGGGATCTAGTGTCTTTTGCATGTTCTTCTCATGCATGCATGTGCTTTCTCTGGGAATGGCTTCCTCACACTGCACAAAATCATGACTGTTACATCTATTAGTTTCTTGAAATTGTCCCTCAGGTCAGAGTGTGAGTCAGCTTGATTGTTTTCCTGTGTCCCCTGGCGACCGGTCTAATGTGTAGCCTACTTCCCACCCAATGACGGCTGGGGATAGGTGCCAACTTCTCAGTGAGGCTACAAATATTAACCAGTATAGACAATAGATGCATGGATGAAGCCTAAAATAGATATGCAACCATTCGAGCGGAGACGAATATTTTGTAGATTTGACCACATTTATATTTGCAAGCCCTTTATTAGAAACCACTTTCTGAAAGAAAAAAATAAAAAAAATAAAATTATATATATATATATATATATATATATATATATATATATATGACAAAACAATTTAGGAATGATTACTGCAGTGGTGTATTGATGCACTATTATGTTCCTTAATGTCATAATTAAGGAACATAATAGCGCATAATGTTATCTATAAATGTGTATAATGTTATACACATTTTCTTATGTTGAATTAAATGAATATGTTTAGACTTTACTTGAGGCAACAGACTTGTGAATTATAACCATGGCAAAACTTATCAAGATATCGTGACTTATCTTGAATAAGTCAAGACTTATTCAAGATAAGTCTTGTGTCAAGATAATGTTATCTTAATGTAGTTGCACCGTATGCAGGGATTTAACTATGAATGACCGTAATGCTTTAAAAAAAGAAGTTTTGGAAATGAGCTCTGAATCAAATAAACAGATTGACAGTGATACACTACCTGTTTGTCAAACAGAAGCTCTACTTTCATCCGTTTTATTGAGATCTTTGCATTAACGTTTATCGCTCAAATCTTCCTTTTGCCTTTGTCATAAATAAATAACTCTCTCCTAACTGCAGATTAAAGAGAATTTATTTACAAGGTGATCAGTTGTTGCTTTAGTGAACAAGGAACCTTCATCAGTTGTGCTGACACAAACTCTTCAAGACACAGAATAAAAACTCAGACATCTCTCCATGTAAATAGAAATGGCAGGCTGTTTGGTTACAATCTAAGATTGAGTTTCCCCTTTACATCCACTGAACCCAACATAATTGGATAAATTAAGTTACAGGTAGATTAACAAGCATTATTTTAGACAAATTAGACACATGAACGGCAGCAAACAATGATTTGTTTGGTGTTCAGTCATTTCCTCTTGCAAGATATCTTCCTAAGTTCTTCTGTAACTAAAAACATCTACATTGCAGATGAAATAAATATCTTTTCGACGTTTATTTTTGCGCATTTATCACAAATTAAACTTCCCCTGTGAATTACGGTTTTAAACAAGTAAAGCAACATTAACATCCACCCAGCAGCAACAAGCTCCACTGGTGGGAGCAGAAATGTTTTCATCTGCATGTAATTGCTGTTAAAGTCTGCTTTGTGGTGCTGCTACGATTCGTCAGGCTTGTGTGCTGCTGTGGCTCCGCAACATTTCCCCTTGACACTGTTTTGGAAGTGAACACTGTCAGTGTCGCCTGGAGGGGAGGTCTGATGTTCCAACGGCTCCAAATGCTCAGTAAGCTGTCCAGACCCAGCAATAATTTGTGTTGGACAGTTTGGTCTGCAAAACAAAAAAAAAGGTTTGAGTATATAAAGATGTTTTTTTCTTGGGGAGGACATTTCATTGCAATTCATTGCAATCAATATTTGCATAATTAATAAAAAAATCTCCTTACTGTCATTAACCAAGGAAAAAGCTAAATTTGTTTTAAAATGAAAATAAATTAAAAAACCCTACAAAATGCCACCAGATATGACAGAAAACAACTATATTTTGTCTATTGCCTTATAAAAAATTAAGAACTATGGATTTTAAATTTTACTAAAGTGTATTAAAATGGTTTGCAGCACCGATCACCCAACTCTGTCTTTTAGAGACACCTTCCTTCAACTTTAAGTTATATTCCTACCTTGACATACCTTAATAAAATATCTGAAATGCTTCCTCAGCATCCTATGCAGTTTTGCAAAGGCTTGCTAATGATCCATTAGTAAATTTTAGGTATGTTGAAACAGTCTTGATAATAGCTGCAGGACAATGGCTTTAGAGCACTAGAAGTGAAGCGTTAACGCTCTGCTCTTTAAAACAGAGCTGCAGACTGCACTTTTTTCTGACATCCTTGAATTTAAGACGGTTGTCAAATTTAACTGCTGCTTTTAGGAAGTACAAATAATCTCATGGCTGGGTGATGTATGAGGCTGCTTTTAAGGCACAGCAGAGGCCATCATGCATCTTGCCGTGCTCTGGAGATAGCATAAAATATGCATAAAATCACATGATAATTGTACCTAATTATTATGTATACTGGGTATCAATATTGCGTTATTTTTAAGTGTCAACATTATTTTATTATTTTATTGTAAAAGTAGAGCAGTAGAATTACTGTTTCCCTGAAACATAATTGCTATTATCAGCAATTAGCTAGCATTCACATGGAAGATGGTGGAAGCCCACTATGGCGTGTTGCTTGACTCTTAAGCTGCCTGAAAATTAATCTATTCTTAGATCTATTCTTTTATTTTCTGATTTTGTTCACATATAGGAACCCCTATAGCTCTGGATAAGTTGAAAAGGTTTCAAGTCAAAGCAGACTGTGTTTCTAAACCCTATTTATGTTAAAGACAATTACAGATCATTTGTATTCTGTCTGAACCACCAGCCAAACAGATTCAGTCTGATATGAAGATCCCAGAAACCCTCATAAGTTTTTTTTCTTTTTTTTACTGAGCAAATCTGGTTTTTACTCTACTTTTTGCAGATTTGACATTTTCTGGTCAAGTTGGAGGAGGACTAAATGCTGACTGACAGTCTGTGATTTTCAGAGATTAAAAGTGGAGACAGAAATAAAAAGGGAAGTCATGCATCACTTTGAAACGCCAAAGGCATTTCTTTCCCGGTGTCAGTGAAACCTACTGCACCAGTCGAAGCTGTGCAGCAAGTTAAGCCTTTCAGGGAGAAGCAGATAATGAAGTCGACCCACAGGGAGCCCCAGAGAGAAGCAGGGAAATGTGTCACTTAATGTGTCTAAAAATGTTCTGGATTTTAGGTGTCCAAAAGAACATGTGTATGCATGTTAACAAGGCTGATGCTTCGTGGCATGAGTTTTGCAGGCTTTAATAAAATATTTATGGAGGTTTGTTGGGGTCACCTTGAGATTGCTGCTTTTTGTCTCCCTGCTTCCTTGCGAGACCATATTAACATCCTCTTTTTCATCAGACAGGTTCATGAACTGCTGCAATTCTCCCCCGGAATCCTTAAATAACTGAGACAATGCAGGGATTTAACATTAAAGACACAGAGAAAGAGCGAGAGAAAAGTAGTTTTGGTCTCTGCAGTCTGAGAGCTTACTTTATGTTAAATATTAGGATTATTGAGGGTCAAATGCTGCACACCAAAGATGTTCTTTTTTCTTTTCAACACACAAAGCAGTTGTAGATCTTAAGATAATCTATACAGACTTGGAAAGGCTTTTCCAGCTAAATAAAATAAAGAAGCGGCTAAATAAGATAAAGAAGCAATGTTTCTTACAGCATTTTTCTTCACAGCTCACACTACCCAATGGCTTTGACCATTAGTTGTTGGACATGGGGAATCCATCCATTCATTGCCTTCCACTTACATGCTTTGTGGACGTAAGAGATCCATGAAGGAAACCTAGAAATCCTTCCATCCACCAGCTGCTTATTCTAGGGAATCCCAAGGCAGTACTGCAAGGTACCAGAGATCTAAAAGTACTGGAAGCACATACCAATGCATAGGCTGGTTTAGGTTATCCTGAGCTATCTCTACAATGCAGGGATTTAACATTAAAGAAACAGAGAAAGAGCGAGAAGTTTAGGATGCTGGAGGCCAAACTGATCACTTTTCTTCACTCCAGTCATGCATTAACTGCAGTTATTGTAACTAATCCCTAAATCAACTTTTTAAAACGGTCTAAATAGGTGATTTATTCAGTTGAACAGTGTTTAGGCAGATGGATTCCTCTATGTGTTTGAAATGGTATGGCTTTTAATCACTCAGCCTTGTGTTCATTCAGACATAAACCCAACTCCCTCAGACACACAGCAACACGTAATAACAAAAACTGTCAAAAAAGATATTAAGCCAGAGACAAATATATATATATATATATATATATATATATACAACAAAAAAAAACTTATTGTGGATTTTCCTCAAACCTCCAATTAAAATTTTGTCAAATCAAATTAAACACATATCAAGATTCACGTTAAGAGCACTTTGCCACTACCTTGTGGTCAGAATAATATCCAGTTTCGCCTAATTTAGCTAGCTTAGTTATTAAAGGCCTTCATTTATAGTCAAATATATATGCTATACTTCAATTAACTACCTATATATTTGTTAAATATTGTCAGCATATAGTAGCAAAAAACATGTTTACATAGTTGCCATTAAAACCTGGCTGTGGGTGGTTAAAATAATTCCTAAATGTGACAAAATGTTTACATTCTATTTTTACAACACATCTGAAAAGCAGTAGATTAAACTGTTGCAATTTATACCACATCTTGTTTTAAAGTACACACAAAATAAAAATACTGAATCTCTTGAATGTTGAGGAAAAATATTGTGGACCTACTGAGAAATGTACTTTGCTGTGATGATTGCTTGTTAAGGCAACATAAAGCAATAGTACTATACAGTATGTCCCTGTTAATATGAATGAGAGCTGCTTCAGCAGAAGTCAATGTTGAGCTAACCCTGCTTTATGAGGAAGCCAGCATTAATTCATTACCAGGGCCAAACCCACTCCAACATAGTAGTGAAATGGTGTGAGTGCTTATTAAAATTGAGAACTGATTTGATTAGTAATGGAAGACTCAGTTCGTAACCTTTTTCTTTGTCTTCCTTTATTCAGAAATTGATAATGAAGTGGGGAAGAAAAATACTTTCCAAATGATTAAAAAACTTTAAGAATTCTGTTAAGAAAAATGGAAGTTAGTAAGTGCTTCACCTACAGTGTCTATAAAAAGTATTCAACCCCTTGGATTGTTTTACAAATTATTCATCAGCAAAATGGGCCTCTTCTAAACACACACACAAAAAAAGACAAAAACCCTTTAACCTCAAAGTAAAACCTAATTTCTGCAAAATAATGGAAAATGTAAATTTGTGGGGGGAAAAAAGGCATAGAAATTCATCCACTTTATAGTGACTAACCTAATTCAACAGACGTCCAGCCAATTGGTGCTTGTACTGTCACAATGTGAGAAATAGTGATCAGCTGTGAGTGTGCCTCAAGTGATTGCAGTATAAAGACAGCTGTCTTAGGCAGATCCCTTCATTGGTTAATCAGTATTTCTGGCTACTATTACAGTATGAAAACCAAAGATTTGGTTCTAAGAAAATTCTAAGAAAATCAGAGAAAAGGTCTTTGAAAAGTATAATTCAGAGGACGGACGCAAAACAAATCTCTAATGTAGTGAACATCCACTGGAGTTCAGATAAAACCATCATCAAGAAATGGAAGGGGTTTGGCGTAAATCTGCCCAGATCAGTCTGTCCTCACAAAGTGAGTGACTGTGCAAGGAGACTAGAGAGAGAGTCCACCAGGTTACCTGTGACTATACTGGAGAAGTTACAAGCTTCAGCAGCTGAAATGGAGACTCTGCTTACAACAGCTGTTTTTCACCAGTCAAAGCTTTATGGGAGAACGGCAATGAGAAAACCACTGTTGATTTAAACTCATAGGTGCTTGACTCGAGTTTGCCAAAAGGCATGAGGAAGGCTCCATGGCCGAGCGTAAGAAAGTTTTTTGTTTTTTTTCGGCTGAGAACTATGGCTTCTGAGAACATAAATTTTCCACCAAGATAACAAACTGAAGCATTCATCGCAAGCTACACAAAAGTGGCTTGAAAAACAGAGATGTTCTAGTTTGACTGAGTCAAAGCCCCAACATCGATCCGATAGAGAAAATGTAGCAGTTGTTCAAAGCCAATTCCCACAGAATCTGATCTTGAACATTTTGCAAGAATGAGTGGATTAAAACTGCAGCGTCCAGATGTGCAAACCTAACTAACTAAGTGTTGTTGATTCAACTGATTTTAAAGACAATAAACCAAAGCATACACAAGGAAAAGATAAAACATTCAAAAGGAGTGAAAACTTTACTGTATTTGTTAAGCTTGTTTTTTTAAAGTACAACTTTATTTGTCGGGACAGACAAATAAAATCAGCTCTTTTAATCCTGCATTTCATTTTTGTTTTGGTTGAATGGGAAATAGCGTGTATAACAAAAGTACATACTTATATATTTGCCTCTCTCCAAACAAAACAAAGCTTAAAGGCTGAGCAATGATGACTTTAGTTTCCTCAGATTAGGAGAGAGCACAGCTGTAAGCATTCTCCGCTCTGCCTTATCCAGACAGCAGAATGAACAAAGTCTTTACTGCAGATAGAGGCGCCTTTGTCACTCCGTCCCGGCTGCAGTCGCTCTGCTGCCTGACACCAAGTCTTTGGTGTGCTTATATGGATTCATCTTTCCTTCCTCCCATCAGTAAGCACTGACATCTTTAACTTTGTTCATTTCCTCTTGATTTATTTCCTTCTCTTTACACTTATTGTTGCTGTCTGGTTTATAAATAAATAAACCAGACAGTTGTGGCATGGACAGGACACTTCCTTATCTTGTGGCTTTAAAACCTTCTTGACTGCTTAGTGGGCGTCGAATGAGAATTGAAGCCCTTGTTGGCAACATCCAGATGAGAAACATGGTTTACTCTGAGAAGATCAATAAAAACATGATACTTTATGCACAAATAGACATAATTGAGACACAACAACCCAAAACTGTACTCTGGATGTACACTGAACTAAAGGAAAACATCAAAGTCCTTTCAGCATATATGCTGGAGACCCTGAAGTGTTATATTTTTTCAATATTTTATAAAATAAATCAGAAAATTTTATTCTGTGTAAATCTAAAAATTATTTTCAAACCAGTAGTAAATTAAAGTTTCTCATCCAGTCACTGTGCAATTACTTTTTATTTTTTATAGACTTAATTAATAGTAATCAGATTATTTAGAAAATATAACTGTGGAAAACTTCTCATGACAACTAAAAAAATATTCCTTTTAGTGAAAAACACAGGTCTGGTCATCAAATAAAAATAAGATCTTAAAAGACCAAGAAAGGCCTGCAGAGGATGTAACGCCATGACAGTTCAGGTAGAAATGTAACAATATACCTAACAAATTAAAATTTGCAGTAAGACACATTTCAAACTGAACTAGCTCTGACACTGCACGGCATATTGCTGTTAATATGACTGAATCTTATTTTACAGGTCCAACAGGAAGTGCGAGAACATCTCATAAAAAGAAAAAAAAAAGGTGCAGTCTGTTTCTGCTCCGCAGTGGCAAATTATGCCGCTTCTACAAGCCCACAAAACCAATATATGAGCTGCACGTGTTGCTTTTTCATACAGTATTAGTGTTAATTAAACTATAGTACTGAAGTTGAGCAGATTAAAAAAAATAATTACAAAGCTCAAAGACCGATGAAAAGACCACCCAAGGATCCGCCGACTCTGTAAACAATGTTATTCTTAGTGAAATCGCTCAGCAGAATTTCATCACCGCATGAGAGAAAAAGAGTCATCCATAATTCATAATGAGTTTCTCTCTGATGCAGCATAATCAGTTTCTTCAGACATATTCCAATGGAGCAATCAAACACTCAGACAGTTGGCAACACACGGCACACTCTCCGAAGGACACAAATCACTTAACCTGCGTCTCTGTTCTATGTGTGCACGACAGCGTGTGAATGGTGGTGGAAATATGAGCAGCAATCGTGTGATTGTGCTGACAGGCTGCATGAAACGCTCCTCTCAGATTTATTCAAGAGGAATGAGACGATGGCGACAAGAATGAAGTCCAGAAACAGCTGAGCTTTATTTTAAGCAAAGCAAGTGAATCATTAATAGACTAAGTTATTCTCAGTCTTCAAAACAGATTTTCTTCTAAGATTGATTGATGATCAGCTATAATTAGTTTAATATCTTCATTGCAGTACAAAAGTTGTAATTAGAGATACACCACTTCCTAGAAAACAATATTTCCTTGATTGGCGCTGGCTGGTGCTCGGAAAGGTCGAGTTACTGAACCATCAGATATTTTCTTTTCTTCTTGTTTGAATGCATCAAAAGTCTGACATCCTGGCATTTTTGGTCTCTAACTGGATCAATTAACAGCAAGTAGTTTGATGCATTCCTTTTAAAGAAGTTTTTGAAAAAGCAGGTAAATGTCAGAAACATATGCTTGATTCACAAAAAGCATGTTCCTATCATTTCCAAGTTTTTTGTTAGGATTAAAAACTGCTTCAATTTCATTGTTTAGTGCGCAATTGTAACTGAGGTGTTACAAAATGGCACTAGGATTGATAGACAAGACGTTTTGTTGAAACATTATTTTACTAAGGTAAATAGGTATATTCAGTCGTAAAGTATTTATTTTCTTTGTCTAGTCACATAATACAGACGTGCACTGAGTCACATTTTCTTTACCCTAAAATTAGTGAATCTCACTGCATCAAGATTGTGGGTTAAATGTATTGAGGGATATTGTTGTTTTTTCTGTTTATGTGTCTAAAATTAATGAAATGTTGGCTGTGTATCAAGTCACACTGTCAGTCACTGACCAATAATGCACAAGCCTATATTTTTTGCAAAGCACTGCAATTAAATGTTATTTTCTTTGCTATCCATTTCATAATTATTTTTTTTTTGAATAGGATAAAACTCATGTCTGTACAAACATGAAGCCCAGAAAATCATGTCTTACACTGAGGACGGCGTGAAAAAAACATAGAAAGTTGAAATCAATGAGAATAGTTTGTAAGCCAGTTACCTGGTCAACATTTAGTTATGGCCTCTACACTGTTTTTAAAATGACTTCAGTTTCAGTCAACTGTCATCTGATATGAACATATATTGTAATGTTTTTTTATGGTCCATGGATGTAATAATTTGGAAAGCAGTTCCCCCTGTGCCACAGCTAAACAGTTAATTATAGATTTTACATGAGCAGAATTGATTTCCGGTCTTTAATTATCTCAGTCCCCTACAGGCTTTTCATAAAAGACTAAGTGATCTTTAAATTGCGTTTGGAGAAGATGGGATCATTTATCATGCTGAAAAGATCCCCGCCTTTTCACACGGAGTCTTTACAATGCTATTTTTAACTTTTACAACTACTTTAGTTACCGTCTCCTCCGCCATTACTCACCACCTGCTAGTTTACTTTCACTTGATATGCATCCTGATCAATTCTCCCTTTTGTTCTTATGGGAAAATATTTGGCTGTGGATTTTTTTTCCCAAATCTAATATTTTGTTCACAATGGACAGCTCAGAGTTTTTATGTTGCAAGTACTCACAGACTCTGTGATTTTGCAAACTCTGTGAAATAAGATATTGAGAACTTAAAACGCCCTCTGGCCCTGAGAAGAGAAGCCTTCCCACAGATATTAAAGGTTACTCTGATCATGCCATTTTCAAAGTCCCCACCGCCAGCACCTTAGTTCACACCCACTGTTTTATGAAGATGTCAACAGTCCTCTAAGCGGTCATTTACTCCAGGGTGCCTGCATGTCGCATCCTCCTCCTCCTCTTCCTCATCGCTGGAAGACAGAAGACACAGTCATTAGAAGATAAAGAGCTTACCTTTTCCAGAGTGACAGGCGAGCCTCCGAGGGTGCAAAGCTATCCATCATAGTCCACATCTAGAGTATTGTATCTTAAAACAGGTGAGGTCATGGAAAATAAAAGCAGCCTGCATGTTGTGGAGTTTATCTGCTAAAGTTAGTACATTCAATACATTCAGATTTTATTCTAAAGTTACACATGTACAGAGGTTGTACACACCACTGAAATCAACACAAGAAACAGAGTTATTTGTCTGATACCTTATCCCTCCAAAGGATAACAACGTTACTGTGATACACACCTTTAAACATAGTATGACTAATTTTGCTGATGATGCTGTTTGTAGAAGAGAGAGCTCTTTTTCCGAGTGCCGGCTCTTGTAGTACTATTCTCAAAGAAGAGCCAGCTCTTTCGGCTCCCAAATGACTCTTAATTATTATTGTATTGTAATGGTTTACTTTGTAGATACAAAAAGGAAAAATCTAGCCTGGTAAAAGCAGCCCCTTGTACTAAACTTTGCTCTGGGCTCTCGGCTACTGAGAAACGATTGCTTTCTGGAGTTGTGAACTCTGTTGAGATTGTTATGCAATTGCTAATGTTTGCCCATGACGTTTATAATGCGTCATTTCAGTGCTATAAAGCTGACTAGAAATAACCATTCTCCACTGTGAAGAGGGAAGTGTCGAGCTGAATGAGGTGGCTACTATTGTTAATTCAATATTTGACTGAACATCTTTCGCTGCCATTGCTAAAACTGCATTCAGACTACAATTCTAATACAGTGAAGAGAATAGATGTCGCCGTTCACAATGTCTCCTTCTGTTCTCTGAGAAATCCAACTGAATGGCAGAGACCCCAGACTGAGCTGTTATACGAGATTTTACTCAAGCAGAATAGCATGGAAGGCAGTGGCCAGACTACAAAAAAAAAAAAATCACAAAAACAAGACAATTATCCTTGAACAGCTGGAAATTCTGTTTTTTTTTTGTTGTTTTTTTTTACTGGAGCACATGGACCAAGCAAACCCCTCTATAGTATAAAGCAGTGGAGTAACAAAACTGTTGGGTTATGTCCTAGTGAACAAGATGGCAAAAAGCAGCAGTAACGTCACCAAATACCAGATCAAGAAATCACCTGTCATCTAATGGCCTACAGCATGGAGTAGGCAGGAGACACAGTTAAAGGTGTCAATATTCAGTTTTACTCATCAAAGGAAATTCAGATGTTTACAAAAAAAAATCAAGTTCATGAGGTAATCCAAAATAATACATCGCAAGGTAAACACAAGAAAACATACTGGTATTAATAACAGTGTGATCTGACCAAGAGCTGACTGTGTGGCATTTAACCTACAGGGTTAATAATTGAAGTGGGAGAAGGTGTTTGATTCAATGCTGAGTGCAGCTGTAACTGAAGTAAAACTGAGAAAACTGAAGAAATGAATGGCACACCACACAGAAGAAAGGAGGCAGAATATACAGTAAATACCAAAATAATGCAAAACATATAAACAGACTTCTAAAGATCATGACACCATCATGGAGGGTTCAAATAATTACTGCCAGTCTGTCGCCAGTTTATGCTTACAGAAGCTGATGTAACAGCAGCAAAAATATCAAAGTCAATGCCAATGCCTGCTGACAGTCAATATTCTCCAATCTCCACCGCAATATGAAAAAAGTAATTCTGACTGAATCAATTTAAGACACTCAGACTTGATGTCTCAATTTTCAATTCTGAAATACTGCCAGCACTATTTCTTAGCTAAACTGACAGCAGAAGCTCATTCCAAGGCTAGGATTCAAGATACACACTCTGTGCCATTCATAAGTAATTATGCACATGCTGTACATAAGGTAGATTTCATCTGCAGGTAATTTACTGTTTGTCTTTCCAGCTGCTTTTGCAATCACAACATTGGGCTTCAATGTTTCATCAGTTCTTCTCAATATGCTGGGATTTTCTTGCACAAAAGGTTTCCTTCAGCTTGTCAGAACAGACTTTTTAAGCTAGAAAAAACATGAACATAGAAGTTGTTTAAATTCCTTGCATTTTCTGTCTTTAAAAGTTGAATCATTTTCTGTCAGGTTCTTCTCATGACACACCAGCCAAATGTTGTTTTACATTTGTGCATGCCTAATTTTAAAATGTTCTTTTATTAGAATATCACAGCTTTAGAGCTTAAAAATAATGAATCGACTCAATCTTTTCCTGGTAGCAGGCTGTAACTGCTCAGCCAAGAGCGTTTTCTTTTTAAATTCAGTCTCTCCATCTGTAAATTAATGAACGGCCATGTGTTCAGTGACATGCACGTGAACTACGCTGTATCACAACCTCATTAGCTACAGATACAGATAAATCTGGAGCTATAAGGTCAGAAATTCCCAGCTGATGATAATTTGTCTCTTATAATGAACTCAGCGTTGAGTTTATGACTTCAAAGCCTTTTTTTTTCTGATGATAAAATAAAGGTGGCAGATGAAATGTTTTAAGTCCACAAGTGTTTTGTTCTAAAATATGTTTTTAGTATAGAGCTCTCAATATTAACTGATGCCATATGTGTTTTCCTTCTTTGTGTTTATTTCCAACATTTAATCATCACTGTGTTTGTTTTTTGTCTTAATTTAGTTAACGCAGACAGAGCACATGACCTCAGCGCTGTGTATAAAGATTCAAATGGCCACACTCATGAGCATAGGCATATTAGGCTAATTTAAATTATATTAGTGATCATGAAAGAGTCTCACAAAAGAATTACATTTATTAGTGTTCCCTCTTGATTAGCTGAGGCAAAGAAACAAACAAATATAAAAGCTAAGAAACAATGATGAGTAACAATAATTCTACTAACAAAGAGGCTGCATGATTACGAATTGACTATTTCAAAACACTGATTTAGCACAATCACCAAGAGTTTATTAGTTTGTAAAAAACTAAGTAATAGGTTTTACAGCTGAGTTCACAAGTCTTTCTGTTTTGCAGAAACTGTCTCTTAGGCTAAAGGGCCAGTATTATGTGTTTTCGAGCCAGAGTGTGATTTTATAGCACAATCAAGTAACTACGTTACCTTCAGTTGTTAGGTAAATGCTGCTTCTATTAAAAATGATTTTACAAATGTTTGACTTCGGCTCATGTTACAACATAATTGGACCAGTTTTTACTGAGGCCCTCACTATTTGGGTCAATTCATATTTCCAAGCTGTAAATTCAGACTCAACAATCAGGAAAATCCTAATCCTGATGCAGTAGAGATCACTTTACATGGCAATAAATGCATCCTTTCTCCAGTGTTGGCACTGACTCATAGTTCTGTGTTAGAATAAACATTGCATAAATTCATATATAATTGTTTTGTTTTTTTTTAGCCAAATGTCCTGCTATGTAATTAGGAGCTGGCTCTATTATTGCACGTGTTGATTGGCTGTTATTTACACTTTTATCAACCTTCTCTGAGACCAGTTGGATGCAGCACCAGTAAGGTTTGGCTCTGTGACCATTGGCCTGTCAATGACATGCTCAATAAAATCACAATGGAGATGTCTATTATAGCTGAGGAGCAGATGGGCCGTGAGCAAAAACAGAAGCTTCAAATGGCAGATGTTCCAGCTCTTCAGTGTAAGTGGTGAACCCTCACAGATGTGGCTTGATTTTATTTCACAGATGAGGAAATGGGGACACAGTCCTGGAGAGAGGCTGTTCGGCAGTGCCAGAGTGAGCAGCCTCTTGTGTCTCATCCTGAGAGGCATCTTGATGGTGATCATTAAAGAATTGCACATCCCCCTGAGCCTTGAGCCACCAGCCAATTTGCACAGCTCTGCCAAAGCTCCAAAACAGGTTGAAAGGTGTCCCAGAAATAACTTCATCGTCTGCTTAAACAAGTACAAGTCAGTGTGAGTGCATTTAAAGTGACATTAGAAAACTGGTAATTATCCTCCTTCAGTTCCAGGCAACTCTTATCATGTAATTTCACATTCAAACATCTACTGCACAGAGAATAAGGAACTGATGCTGCTCAGATATCTTGTTTTCACTTTTTATTTAGTCACATTTGAATTTTTCAAATTATCAAACAATAAATACAAGAAAAATGCTATTTTCAATTTACTTAAAAGGAAATAGCTTCATGAAATGCAGAAAAAAGTCATAATTAGGAACTTTGTGCTTAAACCGGTTCGTTAGCTTGGTTTTCTTTGTAGTTAAATTCTTGTGGAGAGTTGGTCATAAAATTGATCAAATCTGCATAATCATCTAAATTGATCCATTTTGAGCTTATTCACTTGTGTATTCTCATAAGGACTAGCTGCTGCATAAACAGGAGATTCTTTTAAATAACCAGTCTCAATTAAACACAGAAAGGGTCATAAACTGGTTTAAATGCTCAGCAAAAAAATTTACATATACGTAGAAAAGCTATAAATAGAATGCAGAAAAGCTGAATTTTAAAAACTCATACATTTCTTATTGCCATATCATGACAATGAAAACTTTGAAATTTCTGAAATGGGTCCTCTATTTGGAAAAGTATATTAAGTACTAGATTTATGAGAAGAAAAACTACAGCTACTTCATAGGGAGGGTTGACCTAAATCTGAGAAAAAAAAAAGTGTCACAAGCTGTTAAAAGTTTTTGGACTCCTTTAAGTGTCATTGGAATTATGAATGAGATGGCACTGTTAATATCCAGGAGGGAGCTTCAACACAATGAAGCTATGCATATAATGTCATTTTATAACACAATCATGTAACTATGTTACCTTTAGTTATTTATGAAGATGCCATATATATCAAAGACAACTTAAAATAAATTTGACTTTGCATTACAGCCACATCTGACATCTTGAAATTGGCCTATGTCTCTTTAGGAACCTCCTATCATTTCTCCACTTCATCATATCATCACATCATGCTATCCATTGATGCCAATTACAACCATGTTTAGGAGCCTTGTAGCTTGTATGATGAGTTTAGCGGAGCCACAGCTCTACCAAGTGTTTCTTAATTGCTGCTGGGAGATTCAAGGATTCCTCAAACATTCATGAAAGAATCAAATTGCACTCTGTTTTTGATGATGGAATAACGTATGATGACATAAAGCATAAAAAAACTTGATTTTGCAATTTAACCTCCCTTTAAAAGCTTCAGCTAGTAATTACTAAAGCTTTGGAAAACTAGATGGAACCTTAGCAGAAAGAAAACAGCAAGTCCTGTTTTACTGTGAAGGGGAATAGTGAAGAACAGACAGAGTGTCACTTCTGTCACTTCTAGTGTTGTAATGGACGGGCAAAAGGAAACACGTTTCCCTTACACCAAGTCAAACATAACCAATTGAGACATGATCGGTAAATAACCTCTAAAGCCATAACATTCTAATAGGTACCACTCCAAGAAGATGCCATACACATTATTATTGGATGGCATCATTCTATAGTTTTAATCTCGTAAGACTAGAATAATAAATTTTAGATCCCTGGCTCTGCAATAATAATGCCCCTTTTTTTATGAATTTTATTGCAATAGAGAAGTGAATTATTGTGTTCTTCATTTACATTTTCCACATACTAAAAAGAATCAAATCAATCAAAAATAATAATACAAAACAATTGCATGCAGCTTAATGTTTTTCTCTTCTTTTATTTGGAACTGTTTTATAACCCCTACATTTGCAGTTCACTACTTGTCATGCAGGGACACATCAAACATGTTGTAGAAGATACTGTGCTGAGGCGAAACCAAAAGTGAGCTTTAGAAACTGAATCAATCACACACACGAATGGCATCTGCCCTTTCATAGTAAAAGGGCACATCAAACGAAATTACACCAATCCTGTACTGAAACATGCTGTAGGCAGCATCGCGCTGCGGGGCTGGTTTGTGTTTCAATCAAGGCATATCCAGGTGTTAAATGACCAAGTCCAGACTTTATTCACACTGAGGATTTGTGACAAAACTTTTCCAGCTAATCTGTCTGATTTTAAGCTACATTTGCAAAGGAGAATGGATAAATTTTACCCAGGTTTGCGACACTCTTAGAAACACTCTGCAAAAAAGCTGCAGCAGCAAAAGTGTTTTGGCAAAATATTGACTTCAAGAACAGAATATAAATGGATATCCTACTGTTAATTCATTTAATCATTATTTAACCAGGTGAGAAACAGTTTTCATTTACAGCACCAATCTGGGCAAGAGGCAGCTGTAAAAGCATTAATGTCTTTATGTAAAATCGTTTGCTTTCCTTTCATTTTTCTTTCATTATAAAAATATAAACAATGCTTTGTTGGTCTATCACAAAATCCTCCTAGATAGGGGGGCACTGTGCCATAAAGTTCAAGGTTTATATATATATATATATATATATATATATACATAAAGTAGATTCAATCCATGACCTTCTTCAATGTTTCTCTCGTAGTCAACAAAAAAAAGTTTTTTATAGTGAAAACTTGGCAAAGCCACTTGCTTTTGCGCCGCACACGAAACTAATAATTGTGCTGCCTTTCAGAACTTGGGCTGCATGGCCAAGGACAGAAGGGGGCTTCTGGGATGTGTCACTTTCGAAGAGGGTCATCAGAGGAAGGAGTGACTTCTCATCTCCAAAGATGATCTGTCTTGTAATGGGTTTGGTGGCAGCTGACAGCAGCGGCAGAAGGTCGTTTCTGATGTGAAGCAGATTTGGCTCGATTTGTTCAGGGCTTCCAAAGAAACAAAATAGTATCTGACTTGTAATGCTCCTAATTGTCCTTCACACCTTTCAGTGGAAAACAGCGTCAGGTGTGTCATACAAGACTGTGGTCAGGCTGTGCTGCACACACACCTGAACCAGGAAATCCTCCTCTTTCTGTCCTCACTTTGTTTCCCACAAATTTATGCTCACTAATCAAAACAAATCAGGATGGCATCCTTCATGCTGACAGCACATAGCGCTCCAGAGAGTTGAGTCATTTGGTTTGGATGGCTGGCTCTCCCTGGCTTCGGCTTGTTGCTTGTAGCGAGGGGCTCACAAATCTCATTGTATTAACACGTGCTTGGCTGAGAGATGGGATTTAGGCCTTACAGCCGAATCCACTATTCACTCTTCGGAAAGGGATAGTAATATAGAGGAGGACGAATGACAGACTGTGAGGGATAAATCAGTCATTGGTTCTAGCAAACTGTACATTAAGAAAGAATTGCTGGGTTCTGCGTTAGCTTTACATATATACTATTAAGTCTGCGAAACAAAGACTGCTTATTTATGTTATTGGAGGAGACTTTATTGCAGTAATCTACAATGATGATGTTTGAGTAGTTATTTACTGCTTTGGTGTTTGACAAATTATTTGTAAGACTAGGATAACTTAATAATGTACAATTGATCAAACTAAATTGTTTTCATGTTAATTGTACTATATTACGTAGTAAAATGTCGTAAGTGACTAACTTTTGCAAGGTATTGTTCTGTTAAAGTACTGCTTGAAAGTGGGAAAATACTTTTAATACATAAATTAATATATACAGTTCCCATATTCTTATTTTGGACATTCAAGCTGTTTAAAATGTGCATAGAGAAATAGACCAACCATTTAGGTAGATACAAGAGGTCTGGTTGCATATTTTCTTTTGTCACTTGCAGAAAGAAAACTGTGTATGCTTTCTACTTACACTGGCAGTGCCTGACTTTTTGTGTGTCGACTCCTGAGGCAGGTCATAACCTCAGCACTCAGTTTATCAAAGTAACTCTGGTGCTGGCCCTGCTCTAGGTGCAGTGCAAGTACAGTATGGTCAACCAGAAAACATAAATAAAAGCTCGACCTTTATCAGCTGCCAGTTTAGCACCTGCTTCCTAACATTTTGGCAGAAAAGCAAAGATTTCCTGGGAAGACGTTTTATCTAAACATAAATTGCAAATCATGTTGTAACAAACTTCTAATTTTATTTTTTTGTTGTTTTGCTTGAGAAATGAGCAATTTCTCATGACTTTTGCAGTAATGGCTGCATTGTTTCTATGACTTGTTTAATCAATATTTTGCCCCACACACAAGGCGCAGGATGGTTGTGCTGGAAGTTTCACTCTGTTGAAAATAAATTGTTTTTTTCTACTGTCCCCCTGTATTTGCCGAGAACGGGTGATTGCATCAGAATTAAGACTTGATGCTGTCAGATGTGGTGGATGAGTGGTGAGGTAGAATGCTAGGAGACCCAGGTAAGAGAAAGATGGTTGATTTAATGACAAAATAATGCTCCAAAACAGTCCACAGAACTCTGGCGGCACGGCTGAGCGGAAGCCAGGGCTCACACCGGGAGCTACAGATCATTCGAGTGACAAGACGAACAGGCAGACAG
Source organism: Alfaro cultratus (assembly GCA_903066825.1). Lineage (NCBI taxonomy): Eukaryota > Metazoa > Chordata > Actinopteri > Cyprinodontiformes > Poeciliidae > Alfaro > Alfaro cultratus. Next base: position 6,070 of record CAEFZX010006520.1, on the reverse strand, counting down.
AACAACGCGACGAGGACGCAGACACACAGGTGGCATTGAATACACACAGAGGGTAATCACAGAAACGAGACACACCTGGGAACAATCAAGGGGAGGATAGGACAGCACAGAGACAGAGGAACTCGAAATAGACGCACAGAAAACTCAAATCAACACAGGGAAAAAAACTCAAATCATGACAGATGCAATGTTATTACTGTATCTTAATGATTGCATTTTACAATATTTTTTTTTTTTTTTCTACTTTTGGTGTGAATATTCCAACTATATTGTCATTCAGCAAACCTTACACTTTATTTTGAATGTATTTGTAAAATAAAATACATTTTATTTACATTTATACATTTAATTTTTTACTTTTTAAATGAATTTATTTTCAGATATATCTTAAATGTGTTATATTGGCTACATTTTTGAAGATAATGGGAGTAAGAGTCCATTTAGTAGCAGCACAGATAAAAAAATATTGATGCTTTGACTTGAAACCCGATGGTTGGAGGCTTTTTAAGTTAAATGCCATTTTCTATCTTAAATGCATCTTTGGGTCTGTTAATTCTTAAGAAGACATTATTGCTGTAACAAAACCTTTCTATTTCTTACTCATATGTAAATCAATGTTATTAAACCCTTCCTCTCCAGCTGCTTTAAGGGGATTTTGTTTTTTGCTTGCTAGTAAACATTTCAAGGTTGTGCTTGCCACTTTCATTTACAAGGTCCTTTTATTAATCCTCCGAAGGCAAGAGGGCATTGTATGCACCTCGGGAACACAAAGGGCAGATATTAACGCCATAAAACAAGTTCAGGGTGATAAATCAACAGAATTTCTCCATCCAAACCAATCTCAGGACATTTAGTGTCTTACCAAAGGACACCACATGGACCATATGGTTAGGAGCAGGATAGCAATGGTCTCAAAGGATAAGTAACCAGCACTGAAGGACAAAACCTTGAGAAAACTGACACACAAAAAGAAACAGATGAACTGATGTAGGACAGGTACGGAAGAGGATTAGGGCCACCGGAAAAAAAAAAAAAAAAAAAAAAAAGAATTCTGACTTTAATCTCAGAATTCTTTAAAGTCAGAATTCTGAGATTAAAGTCAGAATTTTATTTTTTTTCTGTGGCCCTAATCCTCTTCCGTAGACAGGTGTTACTACAATGGAGGGAAAAGCTTAAGGTTGTCAAAGTCAGGCTAGCATAACTGACTTACTTCCCACTTGCCCACCATCTTTTTATGAAGACGTTATACTGACCTGTGAAACGTGATACCCTTGGACCTTGCTATCTTGTTTTCTTGAGATGCTTTGCATCATTGTTTGCAGCAATAGGCATGGAAAAAATGTAAGCTCTATTATTTAACCAGTTGATCTGCAGATCACAGCGAAAATATGGGGGAGGAGAAACATTGTTTCTCTATGCTTCAAGCATATAACTCTCCAGTTACTCTGAGACTTTCTTTGGGAAGTTATTAAAATGACTTCAAATCATTGACAGCTTTGAAATCATAGCTTTATAAAAGTGAAAAATAATTTGCTGAAAATTTTAAACTGATGTCTTTGTTTTGTTTTGTTTTTTTTATATATGCTGCTTCATACAAACCTGGTACCCAGTTTTAATAAAACAAAACTGACCATAAAACTACCTACGTAAGCCATACTGCATAAATTCACCTGTATGGTTCATAATACTTAAAATACACGTCATTTCAAAAAAGCTATTTTTAATTAGTCTCAGAGTCTGTCGATACTATAGGTAATTAAAATGCAGACCGTAATTCAACTGTAAAGGTTAACACAGAGTGTAATTTCACTAATTGAGAACAAAATAGAGAATCAGATAGTGTCTCCCTCTATACTTTTCTACACGTCACACACCATACACTCAGATTCTGTAGATGTTTTATTCGTTAGATGTTTAGAGGAATCATTTTTTAATTAGGACACACTGTACAATAGAGTTTTTGCTGGGTGTCATTTCTGTAAATATCAATGAATGGAAATGGACAGAAATGTCAAAAGGGTGCACAGAATGCACAGAGATGATCTGATATTCAAAAATAGTTACACCAGCCACTGACATTCAGATAATGTGCATTGGTTTTCTGTACCAGTGTGAAAGGTGAAGAGTGGCTAAAATAAAAAATAAATAAATAAAAAATCCTGAACACATCAAAGAGAAGGAACCTTTAAAGCTAATTAATTTGTCCTTTCTGGAAGGATTAATGCTGAGGTGGTTTCCTGCTCGGATTATTTCTGTTATGAAACGTGTATGCTAAATCCCACTGAGTACTAGACAATGCAATTAGCAGTCAAACATAAACAAATACGTGGATAATTAAAAACCTAAAATAGCTCAAGTTTTTATCATTTGCACTTAGATGCCCAGTTCATCCATATGCACAGCTCCTCTGTTAGTCTCCTGCACACTGCAGGTAATCAGAGCAGGTGTTTGCAAGAAGGCCTCATTTATGCAATTCACAGGTTAACAGGTATAAGTGGTGAACAAAGCATCTATGTCATCTTTTCTGTTAAATTTAATTATCACAAAACACGATTAAATATTTTACTGCATATCCATTATGGCACTCCAACAGGAGAACAAACACTAAGTGACACTGCTCAGTGTAATTTCTTTTTATAACTGTGGAGTCATTAAATAATAGATGACAAACACGACTGAATGTATCTGAAAGGATGCTGGTGCATACTGAAGCACCTTCACTGGTGCACTGCATTTCTTTTGTGAGCTCCTGAAAGCTTTTTAATTAAAAGGATTGTCTTTGTTATTTGTTGTTGTGACTCATTTTGATCAACAGCTTAACACTCAAACTGCCAGACATTTGTGGAGATTGCCTCCTTTTGTATTTCAAAAGTTTTGTAAAGCATCTATCGTTTGCACAACTTTTCCTTTTCAGTTGTGTTCTGCCTTGCACTGCATTCTTGTTTATTCCCATGGCTGAAACTGACAAATTGAACAAAAAGTGTGAATGGAAAACAGGATACAAGCACAAGGCAGCTGAAATTCAAGGAGAAAGTTGCTAAAGAGGGAGAAGAAATGCAGAACTTAGATTCCAGTAGTTAACCCAGAGGAATTCTACAACCTCCAGCTGCAATTTGAGTTCATATAGAGAAGATTTTATATGCAGTTAAACTGAAGTCTATATGAACTCAAATTGCCTAACAAACCAGCATCCAACAGTTCAGACTGGTTATAATTTACCATAGTGGCTAAATTCTCACTGAAAACAAATTCTACAAGTTAAAGAACTAATTCTGGCAGCGTGTACACATACTTTGTAATTTCATCTCTTTGCAGTAAATGCTCTGTGCAAATAATTAAGGCAACAGTGGAAATGTTTTTGTTTTATTTTTCTGAGTCAAAGAATAGACCCTGAACCCACTGAGATGCTGTGAGGTGACTTTAAAAATACAACACATAAAATAAACATCTGGAGCAATTTTTTCTCAATCCAGTATTAAAAGTAGCTGTAATCTGAAGGTCTTTAAATAAAGAATGAAATGTTTTATACTATTTTGTGATTACTTCAATTCTATTTTTTTATACTGGTTGTGATTGTATCTCAGTTGTATAAATGCTGTAATGTACCTGCATGGATTGAAAGGTTTTAATAGGCAAAAATACCAGCATTCCCTATATATAATGTTATAGCCCTCGTTGGGATAACGCAACTATTTCCTAAAATTGAGTTGGGTTTCTAATGGGGAGTCAGAGTGGCCCAAAGCAGCATGTGGGACATAGTGACCATGGGCTTAAAACTGTAAACTTTATTGCACCATAAAACATGTAGATTAATAAATTTTGAGAATATAAAAAGCAGTTATTAAAAACCCCAGGTTGTCAGGAGGTTCATCTATTCTGCTTTATCTTCACTGCCAACTTGGGGTTGTGGGCTGTAACTGTTCAACGAGACTAAAGGTCCAAAGAGTCTCTTAAAAATACAAAAAACACTGACATCCTTTCCTCAGCCTTTCTACCTCCTTTCTAAAGGTTTCTCTATTAACTGATGCAGGTGTCTGGATCCATCGCCAGAAGGGGGAGAAAGTGTGTAAACTTTGTCAGTTCATCACTAAGTCAACATGAGACAAACAAATAATCAAATATACAGAGGATAACATGGAATGTCCAACTTCTTTGCTTTCGGAAAGAGAATCCAGAGAAAACACGCATGCACAGAAATAATGTCCAAACGCCGCACAGGATTGCAACCCTCAACAGTCTTGCAAGACAATATAAGTGTAATATTTGACTGACTGTTGGACACTTCTACAGCTACTTGTGACCATTGCATGCCCTCTAGTCATGACAGCTCTATGTAAATTAAATCATTTAGAAATCAGCTGATGGTCTGCATGTGCAGTTGGTCAGTTAAAAATATGCATATTTTTATTTAGTCATTATAAAAATGTTCTCACATAGTATGTCCTAGCTTTAACTTGGTCACCCAACAGTGAATTACCTCAATAAGTAAAAAAAAAAAAAAAAAAGGGCAGCGTTCAGTTAAAGGTAAGTCTAACAGATTTCCAAAGCTTTCAATGCCCCCACCCAGCACTGAAAGATTCAGCTGAGAGAATCATTGAGCCAAATCACGAAGGTTATGCAGGAGCCAAAATAACAACAGAAGGACGTCCTATTTGGTTTATGCTGCAGATTTTCAGAATGTAAAACTCTTGGGAGAGATGATTTTCCACTGCGCTTGAAACCTGCTGCCAGAGCTGGCAAGAGACAATGCACTGCTGAGATGTGATATGTTTAATAATAGAGGCAAATCAAAAAAAGCCTATTTTTATTCTCTCAGCTGTGAAAACACTACAGGGGAGCTCTGAAGAGAAATGTCTCTGTAATATTAACTGGTTCATTACAAAGTTAATACGCTAATAAAAAAAAAACATTGTTTTGACACTGTTAGGAAGCATACTTAGTCATTTTAAAAGAAAAAGAAATATTTCCTGATAACACCCGAGCCCTCATGTGACTCTTGTGTTTCAAGAACAAAGCTTCTTTTATATTGACATGATGATGTCACACCATTCATTCACTTCTTCTGCTTTAATTCACTTAATGAAACTGTTTTACTTCAGTTTCATGAAGATTTTCCTCTCCATCCTTAAATACTTTCCACAATGAAGGCAGCTTCCACATCTACCTGTGCACATAATGCAATAGCTACTACTGATATGCGTTCCTGATGAAATGTTGTTTTGTGTTGTCTTAAATAATTGATTTATAATCAAATTTAAATTTAAGCTTAAGTTATATTCCTGAGGTTACCCATATTTAACTGTATATTAATGAACTTCAGCCAAGTACTTTTGACCATACTATATGTAATATGTGCAGTAAGAATTGAACGGGAACAGCTTGTTTGATTAAAATTATCTTTCTAGCAAGTCTTTTCCACTGAGGCTTCACCGAATTGATAGACAAATTTTATTAGGTTATGCAAAAGCCAAATTCCATGGACAATACATTTTAACTGTTACAAGTTATTTTAATTAGTAATTTAAGAAAAGTAATTCCAATTTTAAACTTTGAAAATAATATTCTTTATAGGAGAGGTAGCGCCTTCTAATTCCCAAACGTCTGTGACCTGGAGAGGACTAAACCCATTTAAATTTTGATATTTTTTATAATGTAGAAGCATCTTATTTAAAGCGCAAATGGAAAAGAAATAGACTTGACAGCATGACATCCAGTCTGGTGGAGAAATTATGAATCACAGTAATGAAATGCATTTAAAGAAAAAAAAGAACATGCCAGCTCCCTTGATATGCCGTCTGAAGTCTGATCAGAAAAGGTGACAGTGTGAGGAAGTCAGACACAGGATTTGTGTTTATGTAACATCGTCTGTTCTCGTACAGGAGGGAAATCTGCATGTGCTTATCATGTCTTTACCAGTGTTGTATAAAGTACTCAAAAAATGTACTTAAGTAAAAGTACAAATACACAGACAAAAATGTACTCTAGTAAAAGTGAAAGTACCACATTAATATTTTTACTTGAGTAAAAGTCAAAAAGTACTGGCTTTTAAAAATACTTAAGTATTAAAAGT